>QJNU01000094.1:0-164650 GCA_004154915.1 Monosporascus ibericus | reverse complement strand
GAACAACAATTCGGTCCTACGCATTTAGGATTGTTAAAACAGACATTTCTAATAAAGAAGAACACTTACTATACGGGATAAACAAGTTCTTTTTGTCGACAGAAAAGGTGGTGGTAAAAAAATGTAGCTGATAGCTGCTGAAGATAGCTGTTGCGGGCAGGTTAGGACAAAGAAATAGCGACATGGCGTCCGCAATAGGCTTGATATAATGCGTGCACTTGTTGCAGAGCTGTAGATATGGTCAGCGAAAAAGAATACAATTAATTTGGATCAATTGGATGTGTTATGGTTGAGTTATTTGGATTAGTTTTTGAAGTGTGCCAAAAAGTGTACAGCTCGCTCGTGTGTACAGCTCGCATGTGTGATACGTTAATATTAAAATTTTTAAATATTATTTATTTCACGTTATCGAAACCGCGTTATAAAAGTTATTTTAATAAGTTATTATATTTAATTAAGTTAAGAATTATTCATTATATATATACAACAAGAAAGGCTGAAGTAAAATAATTTAATTGCCGGTTGGCTTAAAAGGATAATTCCGAAATAATACGAATATTTAAAAATAAAAAGCAATAAAAAATAAAATAAAAGTTAAAAAAAGACGTACGAAATAAGGACAAATAAACCTATTCGTAAAATATTAATCATCCTTATATAACCAATATATTCGAATCATTTTCGTTTTTTATAATATTATCACTTTTAACGTTTACTTTAATAATTATTGCGATTATTACGCCGACGAAAAAAATAAAAGTAGTTTTAGGTTTTTATTACGTTACATCACTTAAAGTAACCGTAAAAATCGAAGATATTTTATAAATTAAAAACGTAAACTTTCCGTACGTTCCGTATCGAGAAAAATCATTATCGGTACGATTATAAAGTACAAAATACCGCGTTTAACGTAAAACGTTTAACTTATTTTATTAATACCATTAATAATCGGCCTGTAAGTTGCGAATGTTTAAAGAAAATAAAAACTCGAAATATACGTTACCTTAATTAGAAAAGTGTTAATATATTAAAAATAAAAACGTTATTTAAGTCGTAAAGCCGGATATATAAACGATATTTACCGTTACCGTTATAAGACTATAAAAAGCTAAATATATACCCGTTAAGAAAAATCTTTCGCAAGGTTACATTAATTGATTTGTAAAATTATAAGGAAATAAAATTTTAAAATGTTATTAATTATTTCTTTAGTAAAAAAACAAGTTTTAATATATAGATATATACGTTTATAAGTTCGATGAACATAATTAACTTAAAAAGCATAAAGCCCGTTTCGTTATATAAAACGATTAATAACTTAAAACTATTTATAAAAATATAAATGTATTTTTGCTAATTAAAAAGTTATTTTAAACTTTAATCGTTAACGTCTCACACCACCTCGCGGTACATACCACCTCGCGGTACACTTTTTGGCATTTCGCAGGAACGAAATCAAATAAAGCAACTATAACGCTATAAATCAATTTAAACTAATCGGATTCTTTTTCGCTAGAGGTATTTACAGCTTTTTCATAAGTGCGCGCATTATGTCCGGGCTTGCCGCAAACGCCATACTTCCGTTCTTTCGTTTTAACCCTTTTACGACGATTACCTTTAGCCGCTATTAGCTGGGATTTTTTATTACCCCTTTCTTTTTTAGCCAAAAGAATTTGTCCTTCTTATATAATAAGTGTTCCTCTTTTTTAAAAACGTTTATTTTTGGTTCTTCGGCGTTTGCTAAGAAAATGGTTCGTTTCGTATAATTAGGCGGTTTCTTCCCGAAAAAGCGCAACTTTATGCAAAAGTAACAAATTACTTTTGGTTAAAAGATTAACCGATTTAACCATTTTTGTCGGCGAGTTGCCCTAATAATTTCTGATTTTTTTTTGTAAGTAACGTCCTTATTTCGTTATTTTTGGATATTTTTAAGGATTTTTGCGGGGGGGGGGGAAATAAAACAGACGGAAGTAAGCGGCGAGACGGTCGGCGTAGGTACAACTAAAGGAATTTTTAATTCGGAAAGGACGTTAGTAAGATTAAATGGAATAAACTTAGTTTTTACGAATCCAGCTTTAATATTATCGGACGTTATGGCAGTTTTAAACGCGTTATAAAAGCTGGTAAGGAAATCTTTTTTCGCGATATAAATATAATAACGTCGTATTAAATTTTCGATATAAAGCAAATAAGCGCGCTTTAAAACGAAAAAGTAAAATACGTTAAAAGGTTAAAACCGATAAAAGGAATAAGAAGGTATATAAAAAGTAATAATATTATTATTTGCGCAGTATTTTTCGAATTTTATCGAATAATGGCTTTCGTAACCGTCGAGGATAAAAAGGCGTTTCGTTTTTTTCGTACGCGTTCGAATATATTTATCGAAATGTTGGATTTATTTTAAACTTAATTCGTTCGTTATTTAATTATTATAATTAATATTAACCTTTTAATCGGTTAATAATAAATTGTTACGATATTAAAAATTAAGGTAAGTTTTTCCCGTTAAAATAATAAATAACGGTATAATTTAACTTTATAAATTAATAGCTTATATAATTATAACTTATTTCCGATTACCTTATTACGCTTATTTAAATTTTTTACGTTTTTCGGTATTTATAATTACTATGCCGTAAATTATTAAAAGTTTTATCAAAAAGCCCGTTTCGTCGAAATTATAAATATCCTTTTTTGTAATGCCGTATTTTGCGATTATAACCCGAACAAACTTAAATTATTTGCGAAATACTTTTGGATTTTCGCATAATACCTTTTAATAATCGATTTTTCGATTTAAACGCGTTTTAAGTTTATTTTGCCGTCGTATAAATCTCGACGCCTAATTAACCTTAACGCGTTCCGTAATACGTTGGGTAAGTAACAAATTTGCCATATTTTTAACGTATTAAAGCCGGACAGGAAACGTTCGCGTATTTAGGTTAAGGATTCGGTCGACAATCGATTTTTTTTCGGTCAGAATTAAATTTCGCAAACTGGGAATAATATCGGTTCGGACGCGTTTGCCGTTAATTTGCGACCCTAAGGTAGTAAATGGGATGTTATAAATAAAACTAAGCTTTTTATAACTAAGTTTCGGGTTTTTCTTTTTAGCCTAAACGGCTAGGTTTATTCTCGCTTTTTTTATAAGTCGTTTCATATTATGGTTATTAAGAAATAAGTAATTAAAGTTAGATAATTGGAACGTTGGAAAAAGTGTACCGCGAGGTGGTATGTACCGCGAGGTGGTGTAAGACGTTATTACATTTAAGTTTAACTTAAACCTTAAGTAATATAACGTTATAAATATTTTCGTTAATATAAATTTATCTTACGAAATATATATAAAAATAGTTTTAAAATATTTATAACGTAATAAAATATTTTTAATAAAAAAGATATTATATAGATTAAAGAATTCTTTTTACTTTAGTAAAAAGATTTTATTAACATATATAATATCTTTTTAATTAAAGATATTATGCCCCTTTTTACGAATTATATTATTTTTTTTAGCTGGAAAGAATTTTTATTTTTTCACGTTAACAATATTATTAATATGTAGAATAAAGAGCATTAGAATTTAATTAATTAATTAATTTAATAAATATAAAAGTAACATATTTTTATGAATGATAAAAAATTATAATATTTTTTAAAATTAAAATAATTAAAAATAAATTTAATAAAATTTTATTTATTATAATTTAATTTTATAAATTACTTAATTAACTTAAATTTTAAAACCTAGTTTAAATATTGTTTTAAAAACGTTAATAACGAACGGTAAATTATTATCAAACTTTAATTTAGCTTATTTAAACTTAATTAGTAAATATTTAAAATAATTCGGTTTTATTTTATATATTATAATTAATACGGAACCCGATATATTTTTTATAATATCACGATTTGTAGAATTTAACTAAAACCTTAGTAATATATATTATATTATTATTAACAAAATTCCCTTATATTTAATCGTTATTAAAACATTAACATTATAATTTTATAATAACGATTTACTAAATGCTTAAAATCACGCCTTTTTATACATAATTTAATTAATCGAAAAAGTTTTTATATTTAAGTTATAAAGCTATTCGGAAAAATAATAAAATAATAAACCAATAAGTAAAATAAAATAATATTTTTAAAATTAAAACGAAATTCTTATTTTTTACGTAAATTATAAAAAAACCTTACTTATTTTTCGATTATTTAAAAGATGAAACATTAATTTAAATATATAAATATATAATATATAATGCGATAATTAATAAATAATATAATTAGTTAACGGCAACGTTACCTTTAAATAAATAAAGTTATAATACGTAAATATATATATTTATTCATTATAAAAAATAATAAAAATGAATTTAATTAGAATAAATTATATATTTACGCATAATATATTAATTAATAATTTAATTAAAGCTTTATAACGAAAAGCCTTTAAATATGTTAAAAAGTAATTAAAATTAATAAATATTATAAACGTTTTAAATTAACGGGAAAAAACTTTCAGAATTATTTTGAACGAAAAATTCGTTAATTAAAAGGATTTAATCGCCGGAGGAAAAGTGGAATGAATAGCTGTGGCTTTAAAAAGTGATAAAATGCGGTAATTAACGCCGTAAATGCTTTAAGGCGTTAAGGGGGTGTGTTAGCTAGCTGGGGGGTGCGTAGCGCACCCCATATACGAAAAGGACACCTACTGATCGGCGCATACGTATTCCGGAGCTAAGCTACTTAAAGTTGTATGAGTGCCACAGCATCTGCAACTGACCTAATACAACAATACAACTGATGTCCCTTACATCTGACAGTAATTCAGAAGCTAAGTGGGGCGGAGACATTCTGATTCGAAACAACATTGAGTTGTAAGCTCATATGGTACGTAATAGCTAAATCGGAAATAACGCTTAATTTAAATTCGGACAGAATAAATACAACCTTAAACTTCAGTCTGACAAAATCTATTATTCCGTTTTTTCCCACTACAAAGTTACTCATAATATTAAACTAAGAAAAAGTTGTAAAAAAATGAATTAAAAATTTATATTAAAACCCGATAAAATTATACACCGCTGTATTAGTTAAAGGAAATTTATAAGCAAAGAAATAAATAAATCCGTTACGGCCCCATATATTCTTTCCATTATAACACTTATTATATTTAAAACTTGATAATTATTTATAAAACTATTAAAAACAAACTAACATGTCACACATATGAGCGAATCACATATATAAGCGAATTACTTTTTTAGCCATTCCAACTACCTATCCTTAATCGTCCATTTCTTAACACTAACATTATGGAACGCCTTATAAAAAAAGTAAAAATAAACTTAGCCTTTTAAGCTAAAAAAAGAAACCCAAAACTTAATTATAAAAGGCTTAGTTTTATTTGTAAAGTTTCATATTTTACCTTAATATACCGTTTTAACAGTAAATGCGCCCGAACCGATATTATCCTTCCTTTACAAAAATTAATACCGACCGAAAAAAAATCGATTATCGACCGAATCCTCGACCTAAATACGCAAACGTTTCCTATTCGGCTTTAATACGTTAAAGATATGGCCAATATACTACTTACCTAACACTTCGCGGAATACGTCGGAATTAACTAGGCGTCGAACTTTATTAGACGGCAAAAAAACTTTAGATACGTTTAAATCGGAAGATCGATTATAAGAAGGTATTATGCGAAAATCCAGAAACATTTCGCAAATAGTTCGAGCTTATTCGGGCTATAATCGCAAACTACGGCATCGCAAAAAAGGATATTTACAATTTCGATAAAACGGGTTTTTTAATAAGGCTTTTTATGGCATCGGATATAGTAATTACAAATATTAAAAAACGTAGAAAACTTAAATAAGCGTAACAAAAGAATCGGAAATAAATTATAATTATACAAGCTGTTAATTCGCAAGGTTAAGCTTTATTACCATTTATCATTTTAACGGGAAAAACCTACCTTAATTCCTAATATCGCGATAACCCATTATTAACCGATTAAAAGGTTAACATTAGTTATAATAGCTGGATAATAAACGAATTAAGTTTAAAATAAATCTAATATTTTAACAAATATACTCGAACGCGTACGAAAAGAACTAAACATCTCCTTATCCTCGACGGCTACGAAAACCATTATTCGATGGAATTCGAAAAATATTACGCGAATAATGATATTATTCCGTTTTGCATACCTTCTTATTCTTCCTATCGGCTTTAACCTTTTAACGTATCCTGCTTTTTTGTTTTAAAACGCGCTTATTCGTTATATATCGAGAATTTAATACGACGTTATCATACTCATATCGCGAAAGAAGATTTCCTCCTTAACTTTTATGACGCGTTTAAAGTTACCAAAACGTCCGATAACATCAAATCCGGCTTTTAAAAAGCTGGATTTATTCCATTCGATCTTAATAACGTCCCATCCGACTTGGAAATTTTTCCAGTTATATTTACACCGACCGTTTTCCCTTTTACTTCTGCTGGTTTTATTTCCCCTCCCATAAAAACCCCCAAAAATATCCGTAAAGTAACAAAACAAAAACGTTACTTATAAAGGAGGATTAAAAATTACCAGGGTAACTCCCCGACAAAAATAATTAAGTTACACTCATGGATCAATTCTATCCGTGCGCCCACCTATTTCTCACCAAAACATACCACCTTTACCCCGATTATAATATCATAAGAAAATGATTATAAATTAAAGAAAAAGAATTTTACGACGCAGGTTTACTTAGAATTATTATATTTTAAACAATATTATAAGTTTCACTGTGCCGTTATACTTTATCGCTATTGAAAGCTGAATATAACTATTATTCCATAAAGTTTTAAACTTTTCCAATGGAAAATACACTTACCAGTTAATATCTAATGTGCCATTCGCGAGGGACGTTATTTAAAGAAGGATAGATAGCAAACATATATAATATATGTAATCATTTATATAACTATACAACTCCGACATTTTTATTACTTTTATACGACTTGTTATAATAAGTTAAAACACCTATGTTTTAGTGAGAAAATAGGTGGGCGCACGGATAGCTTTGAACCATTAGTGTAGCTGGTTTTGTAATAAAAGGTTATATGTTACTTTTACATAAAACCGCTCTTTTTCGGGAAAAAAAGTTCAATTACGCGAAACGAATTATATCTTAAGCAAACGTTAAAGGACCAAAAATAAACGTTTCCAAAAAGGAGGAACATTTACTATACAAAAAGAACAAATTCTTTTGGCCGAAAAGGAAGGGGGTGGTAAAAAAATGCAGCCAACAACGGTTAAAGGCAGTTGTCGCAAAAGGGTTAAGACGAAGGAACGGAAATGTGGCGTTTACGGCAAGCCCGGATATAATGCGCGTACTTGTGAAAAAGCTGTAAATACGTCTAGCGAAAAAGAATCCGATTGATTTAAATTGATTTAGTATGTTATGGTTATGTTATTTGAATTTGTTGCTGCGGAAGGCTAGAAAAGTGATTCGCTCATATGTGTGATTCGCTTATATGTGTAAGACGTTAAAGCTTTAATATTGTTTTAACATAATTCAGCGATAAAAGACTTATATATACCTTATACGGAAATTTGTAAGTGAAAGTACTGAAAAACTTCTTAGCGGTCTAGTACAACGTGCTATGATTCATCTAATTTGTAAAACGTGAGGAAGGATTAAACTAGAACACATTACATGATTCGCGCATTTTCGATAATGACATGTTAGACTGAGGCAACACAGTTATTAATTAGATTAAGCGAGGATAGCGTGAGCGAACACCACAGCCACAACCAAGAAGAGGGCCGTCTGCATATGTTCCCCAGCCCCCATGTGGCCCGCAACACCCGTATTAGACGGCGCAGGCTCGGTTCCAGACTCTGTCGCTGAGGGGCTCCCGGTGTCTGAAGCCGTCGAGCTAGACGTAGGAGAAGGGGTAACTGTGGTATTACCGCCGCCGTCTCCTTCCAGCAACTCGGGGAACAGCCTCGTCGAGTTCCGATCGACGACGATGCTGTAGACGATGGTAGCCTCGCCGTCGAGAACGCTGCGCATCTGGGCCTCTGTACACATGGACCCAAGGTCGCGGACGTAGCAGAAGCCGAGGGGGTCGGGTGGGTCCTCGCTAAGGGCGCCCCAGGTGTCCGGCGGGCCCTCGGTCGCGTAGTCCGGGTTCGCAGCGGTATCGACTTCGCCGGTGGCGATGTCCTTGTTAAAAAGGGCGCGCATGAACATGCGGTAGGCCGTCTCGGGCTGGTAGGAAGGGATCTCGTGTCCCGCCTGGTACACGCGCGAGTACGATAGGTTGCCGTGCTGGCGCACCTGACCTCCGACGTACGTGTCGTTGACGACGATGTCTGCATACCCCGCAGCCGCAAAGGCGGCGGCCCACGTGTGGTTGATGGCCAGGCTCACGGCCTCGCCGCCGATCCAGTTGCACGCGAAGTCGCGGTCGCCGTACATCAGGTGCACCTTGATGCCGTTGTCGAGCAGGAAGGCGAGGTCCTCGAGCCACCCGGGCCGCGGGTAGTCGCCGATGGCGCGGAACGCGCGCGTCACAGTGACCGACGACTGTGTGAAGTTCACGGGCACGCCGAGCGCCCTCTGCACGTGCGGCTGGTTGAGGTAGCCGTAGTAGAAGGGTGCCGGGAAGGGGCTCGGGTCTACCGTTGCTATGTCGTAGTAGTTGCGCCCGGACACCTCGAGGTAGCGGTCCCGGATGTTGTTCGTGCAGAATGTCTCGGCCCGGTAACAGACGTCGTTCACGGCCTCGTTTACGCCGCGGTTGTCAGGGTCGTAGAGGACGGCAAGCTCGCGGCAGTCGTTGATCTGGTCGCGGCAGCCACCCTCCCTCTCGTAGGCGTCCACCATCTCGAGGTAAACCGTCTCGTTGACCGTCTCGATGCCGTAGGTGTTGTTGTAGGCGATGTGCGGGTACGACGGCCACTGGACTTGACGATCGATGCAGGCATTGATAAGTATCAGCGTGTCGAGGTTGATGACATAGTTCTCCCCGTCACTGTCCTGCCACGTGCCGTTCTCGATCTTCTGGTTCTGCTCCTCAAAAAAAGCCGTAAACGATGGGCCGTAACGACCCCCATATGACTCAGTAGCAATGCTCACGCGCGAGTCGTTCGGGTGGTAGGCAGGAAACTCCTGGAACCACGTCTGGGCGAAATGCCACATCGCGATCGCGGCGTTGCGCGAACCCCATGTGGTGTTGTTCTGGTTCTGACTCGGGAAAGTCCCGACGAGCAGCGTTGCGTTCTGCTCCGGGATAGTGTCATTATCGTGCAGCAGAGCAGTCTCGCCAGTTGCGAGATTGACCGTGACGTTCTGCAACGTATCATAGGACAATCCTACTTGTGTAGGCTGGTCCAGGAACAGCATGTTGACTAGGAGGGCATTATCAGCATACGACGGTTCGCGCGAAGAAAAACCCGTTGCTAATGTCGCCTACCCTCCCTGTTCCACGCCCACTCGCTCAAATAGGTCGAGTTGGAATCCCAGTCCACGAAACAAGGGCCGTTCTCGGCGAACAGACCGAGCATCGAGCTGCTCCCCGGCCCGCCGTTGAGCCATATAGTCAATGGCGCGTTCTCGGGGTTCTCGCGCGCCTCGAAGAACCAGAAGAAGGTGTTGATGGAATAGTCCTGGTCCTCATCAAGGTCGGCGAGCGCACCCGGCGGGAGGTGAATGTATCCCGCGTACGACTTGACGCCGGGCGTGGTCTCGCAAATACCAGGCTGCAGAGTGAGTTTAGACTTGAGGACCCATTCAAGTATAATTCCCAGATGACGGAGCGGGCATAAAGAGGCTTCCTCACCTCCTTGTAGCTAATCCTAACGCCATCTCCGAACTTCGACTCGAGGACGGTAACATTTTCCGGCGCTGGGGGGAACTGTGCGGTAGCTAGCGCGGAGAGGCCAATGGCCACGCGGAGTCCTGTTCGCAACATGGCGGGAGCACAGGGGAGGAGCCACGGTGCCAGAAAGAACATAGAGGGACTGTTCAAGTTCGTCACGACGTTGCATGGCCGGCCCTCCGGGTATTATACGTCTCGTCCTCGAGGCACTCCGCACGTCCCTTCCCCCTGCAGCTCCCCGCAGCAGCGTCGCAGCTCCATGTAGGTCCCATGGGCCCACCTCCAGGGCCAACAGAGAAAGTGACTTCGGCGTGTTTCGCGCCGAGCGGCAGACGCCTATGTAGATGCCGATGATGAACGGCGAAGTATTGCGGGGAGCCCCGGATAGCTCGTTCTGGATGCATATCGCATGTCCGATGCCGTCATGATTCGAGGCACAGCAACGCCATTGTGGAAGGTTAGAAAGGGAGATTCTCGGATCTGCAGAGATAAGTACCCCTGGGTGCTCAGGATGCTACCCCGCCTTTGCGAGATCGGCTGCTGGAGAAGCGCATGCGCTGCCCGGCGCGATAGAGAGAAGGGCAAGTATAAGATCAACGACGGATACAAATAGCATTGGACGGGATTAAATATGGGCACAGATAGCGAGATACCGTAAGCCTCGCTTCTGTGGGGCATCCGGCGCCTAAGAAGTGGTGATGAGCGATCGACGGTGTACGAGATTGTCTTGTTACCCGCTTCACTTATACTGGGATCTGGGAGATTGACTTGCAACGGTTATTTAGCTGGACTGATCTCGGCCATCTCAGGAGGAAGTGGCTCGGTCTACCAGGTAATAATAATTAAAGTTGCTAGCAAAAAAAGCCGTGACATACCTAAAGTTCTATGGAAAGGCAAACCTGATATCGCAGACGCTAAAGTCTAAAATTCCCATGTTTTCGTTGGACACTTCCGAGTAACTAGCAAACCGTGGACGAACTCCAACCCAATGCCATGACGAGTGCCGTCCGTCCCCTTTGAGAAGCCTGTAATGGTGTGTCAAGCAAGCCAAATCTATGTACAGCCGCTTCGTGTCATCATAATCGCTCTTAATCTATACCGCACAAGCAACCCCCATCCGGCCGTTATTTTTTCGAATGCCGCTTGCTCGAAAGCGCGAGCATACAAGCCCACTAGTCCCTTGCCTAACAGCGCGTTAGAACATCTGTATGAACGTGCAGCGGCCGAAACAGCAGCAATACGGCTTCAAAAAAAGAAATCAAATGGCCCAGGACCCGCGACGAGCCCTGACGCCCCAGGCCAGGGGTGTCTCGTCTTCGCCGAATCCGTCGTTGAAGCTTGGGTGTTGCCGCGCCCACTCGCGGATATACAACTTAAGGGCCCTCCAGCGGGGCGGCTTGTTGCGGACTTTTCTCTCGTCCTCCTCGGGCGTAAGCATGACCTCGTCGTCGTCGCCGCTGCTGCCGCCATCCACGCTCATCTTGCTGCCCTTCTTGACCCTGAGCTCCATCTCCAGCATGAAGCCCTTACCGATCTTCAGGTGGTCGTCCTTGCGCAGCTGCTCGATCTCGATGCCGCTGATCTTGCTCAGCTCGTCGTCGAAGGCGCGCGCCGTAGCCGGGTACCCCAGGCTGATGTAGTTGTAGACCTGCGTGACGAAGGCGTCGTCGAACTCCTTTAGGATCCGCTCTTCGAGCTCTTTGCGCGCCTTTTCCTTCTTCAGCCTCTCGTCCAGGCTACCCGATAGTAGGTGGAGTCCCTTAGGCTGGCTTATCTGCTTGGGAGGCGAGTTCGGTAACAAGGGCGAGTATGCACTGCCAGTAGAAAGGTCACCCTGGGTGGACGGCTCCGCAGGGGTAGATAGGAAAGGGGGAGGGTGGAGCGCCGTCGAGACAATTTCATTTTTCTTTGCAGTGCAGTAACCACGCCAAAGCCCAGATGGTTTCTTCTTGTTAATAGTAGTCGTCTTGCCGCAACAAAATCCGCCCCAAAGCCCACCGGCGCCTGTAGTGTCGCGTTGTTTCTCCTCCGGTCTATAAGGGTGGGTGGGTTCCATCCGCGTGGCTTGAGGGCTGAGACATTTACGAAAAACGAGGTCCTTGCCGAGCATGGGCGGGGAGGCGGCCTGCCGCATCTTACGCAGCTGGGCGTCTTCATCATCTTCTTCGGCACGGAAGCCGAACGGCAAGCCAAAAGGGCTTGCACCCTGATTTAAACCATGTTCGGGCTTCCCGGGCGAATGGGAACCGGCTCTTCCGTGCAATGCCGGCGAAGGTGCAGCAATATCACCAAAGTAGTCGGTCATGGAATCTCCCCGGCGTGCGCTGGCCGTTGTCCAGAGTGGGTTCTCAGGTGGAAGCGCTATCTCCATCTGATCGAGATCCATATCGACACTCAACTTTGGCGCCCGCAAATTTGCCAGTTTTTCCGCATGTGCGCGCATCTCCTTCACGGCCCATCCCGGATCCGTCGACTGGCGACGTAACAGTTGGGGAACGTCGTATTTCAACGATGAGTCAGCCTGCTCCTTTTCATCATTTTCGTCATCCGAGTTCTCTCTGGCCACAAAGTGTTCTACACCGGCAGGGGGTAACCCATTGGGGAAGGCTGACATAACCTGCTCGAATTGGCGCTGCCTATGTGCTTCTTTAGCGGCCACAGCCAGGAGGTAACCGGAGAACTCTTCGTCACATGACTCTCTCCTATCGCGTAACTCATGGCGCATGCCATTCCAGAGGTAGCCATCAGGCGTGCGAGCATTGGCAGGGGCCGAGATTCCAGCGATACCAAGCGTGGCCTTTCTTGGCGGCTCATCATTTTCTTCCGAGGAACTTCCTGACTCGGATGAAAGAATTGTGTCGAGATCGGGAGTGAATGAGCTCTTAGTCCCCCTCCGAGTGTTAGGATGAGGCTTCATTGACTGCTGGCGGCGCGGCGTGAGGAAGCGTGCCGCCGCTCCATCGTCATCTTCGCTGTCCACAGTTGCAGCAGTTCCAGACGTACTAGGCCTGGTCCCAGGAGCACCAGGAGTGATAGCAGGCTTCCGCTTCGGTTTGGGCGCATAGATATGGTTTGTCCCTGGCGTGATGTCTGTCTTGTCCGTTGGTTTTGTGGCTGGACCTTCCTGGCCGGCTTTCCTCGCCCTTCTCGACGTCTCAATCAACTGCGGTGCAAACTTCCTTTTTGGCTTCTTTCCTGTCTTCTCGGGTTGGTTTTGATCCGCCAGCTCTTGGTGGTGGTGTTGATGCTGCTGTGGCCGCCGGTCTTCTTGGCTATCGACAGAGATCGAAGGTAGTTGCGGCGTTGTTGGCGAGGGGTCAGGAGTTAATTCGGCGGTTGGACCATGCGGATTTCTATTTACTCTGTAGGAGTCGAATGTGGTCTCCAATGGGATTGGAGCAAAGCGGCGGTGTTTGCTGATCTTCGACGGTGGCGGAGGTGCATCGCGCATATCGATGTCATCAACTTGTACTGAAGCATCCCTTGTTGTCCTGGTGGTAGGAGCTATAGGGCGGGCAGTGGTGGTCTTTGAGGCCGGAGGCGGTGAAGCATGACTGCCAGCTCCGGTTGGCGTTGGGTTAGAACCGGGTCCTTTCCTGTTCGATGACGACGTCTTCACTGTTTCCTCGACGAGCTGGGGAGCGAAACGCCGACGCGGCTTCGGTGCGGGAGCATCACGCATGGATTCATCTTCACCGGTCCCCATCGTTGTTTATCATATGAGTATGTATGTGTGTATTCACCTCGATGAGGCTGCACGTGCCTGGAATGTGCAACAACAGCGGAAGGGCGAGAGAGACGACGCGCACGACGGGACGCTCCCACCCAGAGTCTTAGCGGCGCAAGCGAGAGGTTAGCGTTTTGGCCGTAGACGCAAGCAGAATTGACGATAATGATGAACGTGTAGGTATGAAGGAAAGTCTCATAAGGGCCACCAGAGATGATGTATCCCAAGGATTCAAGTGCACTAGTATTGTCATAGGAGGCGAGAAGAAAGGGACGACCCAAGACCAAAATCCCGCTCGAAGCCGCTGTCAGTGCAATCCCAGTTCTCAATTATAGTATCCCCCGGTTTATTTAAACACTAGCATCCGTACGAAAGTCAAGGGATTCGCACCAGTTGGCCCAATTCGATTGAGTTCCTTCGTGGACTCTCCGGGCTGTGGAGATCGTGGGTTTCCTGGTGGAGATGTCTTTTGTCTCGTGATTTGTGACTGGACTGGGGAGGAAGGAGGAGTGGAGGGGAGGGGGACAAGACGGGATGGATCTGATAAATGAGAATGAATTGCCGTAAGTTACGACTGGGATTTGTATGCCGGGGAGATAGTTCTTATGGCTGGAAAGCTTCATGCATTGCGTGATAGCAACTTGTCAATCGTACAATCCGCCACAAAACCTCGGTTGCCGGATCTTTCAGGCTGCGTTCGGCAACGCATTACAGGAGATGGATCGTAAAAGTTAAGCTAAGCACCTGAGGCTTGTGAAAGGGGAATGTAGTCCAAATAGGCCATTTACAGACCTAACAGTTGGGCTTGCTGGGGGCCTCCGTACCCCAGTAACAGTAATATACATCAAGAGAGCTGACTGTACCCCCCTTATTAAGCCTGGAAAAATGGTGTTGATATTAAAGAAGATATCGTATATCAGTCGATATAGTAACTCTTCATTGGCCCAACAGATTACTCGCGTTGAATGTTGTGGCTGATATTGCACTGTAGACAGGATGCGGGGCGGTGCGGTCGGTACAGCAGCTTCAGCATAGGCAGTTTGACCGTCACAGGGCATCGACCCTACCTTCACAGACTAAGCAGCCTTCAACATTATCCTAGGGCTATGAGGCTGGTAGTACGATATGTTCACCAATTGAAAAGTCATGATAATGTATTACCCGTCCGAGAGCCCATGTTCAATAAGAGGTAGAGCTGGAGAGGGGCAGGTCGTGGACAAAATAATTGTCACACCTTACTCTTATCCCCTAAAACAGCAAAATGATACCAATGGATAAGCCATTTTATATCTGCCGACTCAGAATATACATTACTTAGTAGGTTAATGAATTTGAAAATCGGTAATATCAATAAGTTCGCTTTAAGCGACTTGGTTAATTTTCTACAGTCTTTGCAGACAGTTGCAGCGGAATAAATTGCCCTGAAGCAGTGTGGGGGTGTCAATTACTTTGTCCACAACCTGAGGCACTGGAATTCTCATGAAAACTGCTCAACCACTCCTATACAAAGCGTTTGATCACTGCCTACCGATATCTAAAGGCGATACCCAAATCTTGGAGTATATAGTAGAGGAGTTTCACTCCAGATGCCAGTTGATGATTGGGCATCCCACAAGAGCTACTGTATCCTGACATCACATCTAGAAGGCAAACACCAACTTCGTTCTGAGCAGCCTCCGAAATCGGATCTACTTAGATACAGATTTAGCCAATCTTGGAGATGCCGGAAATGTAGAGTGGAATCCCCCTTACAATTTCATCTCACAATATTGATCCATCAAAAAGCCATGTCTCCTGATTTACAGTGAGCCCAATTTCAAATTACGAGTTGTGGATTCGCAGCGCTCGACCCCCTGGACCCAAGTTCTTTTTAAGTTAATGAACCGCTTTTTCGAACGTCTGGCTTAGAGCCCAAGATTCGAGAAGCTTGGCACAGCGTAATCTAGAGTCAATCCGCCGATCCAGGTACCGAAGATATATGGAATCTAGACCAGAGTCTACGGATCCAATGCTACGGAGCAGCCACACAACAAGTAAAGTCCCAGCCAGTGCTGACATTGGGCGCTTTGAAGTTCGTAACGAAAACCAGTCGACCTTCGTGCTCGCCCAAGGAGAAGGGGAGGTTGGATACCTTTGAATGGGTATGTGAAGTTCTAACCCGTTCTGTCGTTCCATCAGTGTTTTAAGTGCTATTGATGTGGATTGAGAATTGCAATGCACTGCTGTGGCGGGCCATTTGTTCATTACCCCAACCTTCGGGAATTGGAGATTCAAGAATCTGAGACTCTCCTTGTACCCACCAATCCAAGACCCCTGATAGGCTCAAAGGGATGCGGGAGACGTTCATCCAAGCGGCGATTGCCTTTGGGGATATGGGGGAATTCTCAAGCCACATCCACACCAACTAATAGCCGATGAACCGAGTATTCCGTAGAGGCAGATACTTCAACCCGCAAACTCAACAATTGGCCGTGGAAATGCGCCATATCGTTTTAACCTGACCGCCTACGAAAGGGGATAGCTGTCCAAGGGGCAGTGTATGTTTCCCGAGCAATGGCGCATCGCGCCCTTGAAAAATCTCACGCCCACCACCGGCATCACAGTCAGTGCATTAGCTCATACAGTACGCGATTGACAGAAGAAGCTTGAAAGACTTCTTCCCCGCAGTCGCAAGAACTCCAATGCGCGGACGCGTCTCACCGACTCTCGGAACCAAAAACGTACATAGGATCCTGTAGACCCCGGCATTCAGTCAGGCGAGCCGCTATGTCCAAGAGGGCGCCAGGCCCGGAGGCTAGAGGAGGCGGCGTGGAGCAACGGCTCTTCCGTACGCGTGCGCTATCCTACTCGGGACTTGGTGGTTGGCAACCCGATCCACGACAACGGTTTGTTGTTACGGACGGGGTGCTACGTGCGTACCTCTGCATGCACCCACTCTCGAATGGGACTGATGAGCTGTCTGGTAGGGCTGGGGACGAATGAACATTGAATGCCCCTAAGAAGGCCGTTCGTTTCACCCCATCTGTGCCTTCTCTCCCCCCACAGTACACCCGAAGCCTACGAGTTGGCGTCTGATTACGGCCATCCTATAGCGTGTAGGTGCATATCTTATTCCGGCATCGTGACCGTATTGCGGAAGCTCGCCGATTATGTGAAACAAGCCGTTGTGGGTGGGCGACGTTCCCGCGAGACATGCGATGTCGAACAGTCTACCAGCATCGAGAGATGAGCGAAGGGCCACTGCAGCGGAGAACGATGGTCATGTGAAACCATGGAACATGTCGTTTGGCAGCTGTCGAGCGCTAACTAAGATATACAAATTTATAGTAAGTTGATAAGATGTTGGGGATTTTAAGCTGGTAAGGGCCCGATGATAATAATGAACCCACCAGGCTCTTCTCAGCCAGTTGTGCGGGCGACTCTACGTTTTCAGTTCTACGTGGACTGTTGTCAACCCCATCTTCATCTTGGCCGATTTTGTTGTTACTGCCCCCGTGCATCTTATCCAGTTGCCTAGCAGGGATCAAGATTGCTACCGATACGGGATTGCATCTTGTTATCGCGAACGTAATACAGGCAGCCTGCAGGTGCGGAAGGGGAAAGCAATTCGTCCAAATTAACCAGGTCGCAAGGCTGTGAGTAAGAGCTGTGAAGTGAACCGCGCCAAGAGATACAGGAATCGCTAGTGGTGTTGAGCTTTATCATCAGTGTCGCATTTCGCAGTGTAGCAGCCGATCTCTCGTATCTCTATCGGGCCACGACGTAGAGCAAAGTCGAGCCAGCGATTCGTCCATCGCGTCACGCGTGTGGTACAGGACGCAGGTAGATTTAACAAGGTGACAACGTGCGCCGGCGTTCCTCGACTCTGTGTCGGAATCTTTCAGGAAGTGGTCGAACATGAAAAACCAGGGCGTATACGCATCGCCTGAATGAAAGCTGAACAAGTCATCCCAGTCTATCAGGCAATTCCCTGTTTCGCTGGTGCTTGGGCAGCTAAGGAATCGTCTCGATGGAACCCTACTCTGTACGCCGCCTGCTAGTTAGAAAGTCCATTATAAGACTTGCGATGAATATGTCACGCACAGATGGCCCGCATCTTAGGGTTGCGGCGCCTTCCCTGCAAATGTTCATCTGCAAAATGGATGATAAGAGGTAGTTCCTCTGGAGGATCATGATAGAGGTAAGATAGGACTGAGGAGTCTGACTACATGAACCTTATCTCCCAACATTCCAGCGCCTCGAACCTACACCCTACATAGGCCGCTATGATCCGTCATCTGAAATCTGTACTTTAGTGGTGGTGGGGTTCTGGCCATGGAACTTGGGCATCGTAAGATATTATATGAAAGTTAAAAACGTCTTCATATGAATTCGTCGGGTCTGAAGGCATACAATTGACTTTGAGATGATGGCGCTAATCAAGGATAGACTACCGGCTCTTAGTTCTGAACACTGAGCAAGGTTGCCTGAAACTGTAGCACAATTTCTCGCTATGACGTACCCAGGTGAAACTGTACCTAGCAACCTGGCAACCTAATGTAGAACCTGTGCAAGGTATTGTGTCTATTGCGGTGTGACGTCTATACTGCCCAATAAATTAAGCAGAAACTTAATAGTGCCTGCAAGGCAGTACCATGATATATGAAAGCTGGATAGCCAATGGGATAACCAACTGCGGCTTTCACTTGACAGCGTGTACGGCTCTAGGGCTACGGCAACGGCTATTTAGTTCTAACCTACATGGTTTTCTATTACCTAAACTACCAGCTTTGTTTCTGCTCATGATTATAAGGTCTGAAGGCGCACGGCATATACAAGATGTAACGTAAGCTCGGATCCGAGCGCGAGATTCATATCTCGTGCCTGCGTGCCTTACAAATCTTCACTTGGACCAATCATCTTGCTTCTTTTCCTTCATCGCAACTGACCGGTAACAAGGTACAATTTCAACTTGAACCTAAATTCAGATGTGGTCGGTTCACACTACCGAAGTTGGTTACTGTAGCTTACCCGTTCTCAAGATTTATCGAAGATGGTAGCCCCAATAATAAAAGCGGCTTGTGAAGTTAGCTGAAGTCTCACCCTCCAGTTGATCCACGTCGCGTCTACGTAAAGCTTCGGCTGCGATATGAAGAAACCGGTCTTCATACAGACCGAGATGCTACATTTGGCCAACGAAAAGTCAATTAAGCCGGCGTATCAGGTCAGATTTCCAGAGGTTTGCGTGCCTAACTATTGAATTCATTGGCAGGTTTTCCCTCATATCAGGGCAGAATCCCATACGAATTTTGTAGTATGTTTGCCTACTGCACGCACCCTGGTCCTAGGACCATGGAAACGTACCTGCGTGCGAACGAAGTACCGGTATAAGCACGAGACTCCGATCCGATCGACGACTTGTTCCCATCCCTGTCATACCGCAGCGCCGTCCCGTTTTTGCGGTCCATTCGGAAATATACAGGACAAGGATTAACTACGATTCCTGTGCGAAAAGAACCACATATAAGAACCGCACCACTGCAGGGGCTATATCCAGGTATTTTCTCTCTGTCAGAAGCCAGAGAGGAAAAAAAACAAAAAACAAAGCCGAGTAAGATCGAGTTAGATCGGGTCCATCTGATTGAACGGTTGGGATACAGGTCTGGCTGCTTCGTCACTCCCCCTCGCTCGCTACGTAGACTGCCATATAATATACAAATACCTACCCAGGTACGGTGCATCACATCTCTAGACCTACACAAACGGGTATCGTGCATATCTCATTAATACGTACATGACCTGATAGCTTCATTGATTCGTTACTTTCCGACCACTCACCAGTTTCGAACTTCTGGTATTGACCGAATCTTTATCTGAAAGGATAACGAAAGTCTTCTCACTCCGTCCCCTGGATCAACCATGTCGATGTCTACATCTCCCAATCCCTCCTCCGCTTGACCTGCTTACATTGCAAGCTGGACGAAGCCATCCTGCAGATCACGAGAGACGCACCACGCCACCTATTGGATTATGGATTATAGTACATGACTCGCTCATCCGCTTCATCCGCTGTTAAGCCGCTGCAAATTACATGGTATACCTCGCGACTATTACACGCGCGCAAGGCAGCACAATAAAGCGGTCGCAATTGTCCTGTCGCAATTTGATTCCTAAAGGAACACCAGCTAGAAAGAAAGATTATAAGAGAAAGCCCGTCACCGCATATCACCACACCGAGTCAGTATTCGACGTTATAGTATGGCCCTGACCTACAGTGAGGTCGTGCAAAGCGACAAGGATGCCGATTTCCGATCGCCATCCGAACCGCTTTCGCCTACCTTTTCATCATCGCCGATGCCTTTTCTGCCCTCGGTGAAATCCAGCTTCACTCCACTATCCGCGGATGATGGCGACCTGTCCCCAGGATTTGAGCGCGGCGAGAAAGAAATGATCCGTAACATAGAAAAGGCTAGCTCTCTAGACGGAAAGGGCATCCTCAGCACCGCCACAAATGCCGAAAATAACCATCATAAAATTACAACACAAGCCACTACGGCGGTAGAAACCGGCAATTCTCATGAACACGAGCCAAGCGCCCCTGACAGTGCGTGTCCACCCCCTCCGACGAACCCCAGTGCAGGTCTAGACTCCGGTGGTTGCGGAAGAGAACGAGACCTTGCATCGAAGCCTGAGAGCCCAAAAGTCTTCAGTGGCCGTTGGTGGGACCGAGGCCAAGTCCGAGACCCATCTGTCCTCGCATCACCAGGGTATACTCCTAAATCTCCCACAGACGACGGGCAGGGGGGACAAAAGCGCGAAGGGGAACCACAGCAGCCGCTGATCACGCACCCAAAGCCCATTATCTGCACCGCTTCGACTAAGAGTGTCTCCCTGCGACATCCTACTCCCGATCCCAACAGACGATCATCCACCTACGCAAGCAATATCGCCCAACTCGAAGCAACTGCCGAACGTTTATCCCTGACATCCTCAATCGAGGACGCAATCCGAGACCTGAATGAAGAGCAAAAGCGGGTTGATAGCCGGCGGTCGTCCATCTTAACTGCTAGCATTGGATCTATCCCCGAAGCCCACGAGCCCGTCTCTTTCACGCGACAGGTATCGGGTGCAAGTTCGATACTAGAGACGAATACCGCTGCTCGTCAAGGGGGCTACTCCCCGGCCGCTTTTGTTTTGTCCCCAAACAACTCGCTTCTCTCAAATAGCACGCGGCTCAGGTCCGGGTCCAATCCCTTACCCCGGCCAGACTTGGATAGCGAAACACTGCTTTCGAGACATGGTCCCGGCAAAAGCTCAGTACGGAGTGTTAAGTCTGCTATCAAACCCACTTTGACGCATATCGACGAGATGGAGCCCACCACCCTTACAGCTGCTGCGATGGATGCAGCGGACAAGCTACCGAAAGTACCTGATGAGGACGGCGCGACACTTGGGATGCCCCAGATGGGCGATCGTGACCCCACATCGAACGCACACCAGTACGGAGATTCAAGCACGCTGGATTACTGGGATCAAGCCGTTGCCGATGTCCAACGCGAGTCCGAAAACAATAACAACAACAACAACAACAACAGCAACAACAATAGACCTCCGACGCCTACCGGGTCTACCGGAACCGACGAACAAGCAGAGGGGGCGTTTGCCGACTTTGATGGTGCCCATTGCTCCCCCGATGCGGATTTCGAAGACGTCCCTTTCAACTCGTTTGAGCAAGGGCTGATGGGGAGCACACCTTTGCTGCCCCAAGCCGGCCATGAGTACCCTAATCAGTCAAGACCTGCCGTACCACGACCACTTCTTGAAACTACCGAGAGACCAAAATCTTATCTTGACCCCGAAACGGGAAATACAATGCTCTACTACCCGGCACGGGTGCCACTGATGCTCAATCTGCCAGGAAAGCTATCTAAGAAACCCAAATCCGAAGTCAGGAACGTACGCAGATCGCAGATACTCAGTGCCATGCCCGAAGCGAATAGGCAGTCTGGCGCGGCCTGGCTGCCCGAAATTCAGACCGAGCATTTACTTGGCTCGTTTGGGTCAAAGTCAGACTTGTCTGCTTCCCAGCGCCAAGTCGAGCAGGAGGCGGATCATTCAATGCTTCCTCACCTTGATGAACAAGGCCAAACTCACCCTCGACCTTCCACGGATCTGGAGGAAAAGCGCAAGTCCCGCATGTCTGTCCTCGACACTCAAAAGCGGTTGTCCCAGCTCCCTAACCTGGAGAGCCTGCCACCTCAGCTTCGAGCTAGTGCCTTCTTCGATTTACCATCGGAGTCTCCTTCGAACGTTGAGCTCAAGGATGGCTCTGCGATGGCTACTCTTGACAGTATCCTAGATGCATCCGCGAAAGCGCCCGTTTCCGCTTTTACTGATCATGCCTTTGCCGGCTCTCTGGGTACCGAAGTATACGGAGTCGACAAGAAGCGAAAGTCCCACCTCAAAATGGCCAGCGATGCTACTGGTAATATACTAGAACCCAAAAAGCGAAGTCCTTTCCTACACCTTCGGAAGCCTAGCGCTTTCAGTCGGCATTCGGATTCAAAGGATGACAAGCGCGACACGCTGGCTGCCAGCGAAAAATCTAGATCGTTGAAAAATGATGACGACGACGAGAAGGAACGCCTCTCTAGCACCATGGATGGCGGGCCTGTCCAAGAAGGGGACCAGGAAGAAGGTGAGGAGGTGATGTATGATGGACCGCCCACCACTTTATTAGCAGAGCTCCAAATGAGGAAACAGCAACAGAAGATGCGCACTCGGGCACCCGCGCAAACACATCCCAACGGCTTACACTCGACGCTCCTAGAACTAGATACAGTGGCTGAAGTCGAGCGTAGAGCTCGGATAGGCAAGAAAGTGAACCTCGCGTGGGAGGCCCCGAGTGCGCATGGTGCAGACGATTCAGAAGATGACGAGACACCTCTGGGTCTGCTGATGGCTAAGAAGGGACATGGCAATAACATAGTAGCTGCGCTTGCCGAAGTCAACCGGCCGCCAGGACTGATGGAGCGAAAGGAGATGGAAGAAAATGAACCACTGAGCCGTCGGCGCGCTCGTCTACAGGGGCACGAAACCGGGCCGATCAGCCGGCAAAGCAGGATGACACTCAACCCAGGCTCCCACATGGTCAGTAGCGGATTGAGGACCCCCAGTCCCCGTCTCCAAGTCCATACCCCAGAAGGGAATGAGAACGAAAACGAGACTCTAGGAGAGCGTATGCGGCGGTTACGAGCCCGCGAAGAAGCCGAAAACCCCCTTCCCCGAGCGCGACCTGTCAGCGCGGCATTCTCAACCGAACTCCTGGGCCACCTTGGTGATGCCTTTAAGGAGGATGAACCGGATGCGAAGTCCAAGGAGAATGCCAAGGGCAAGCGGGGATCGCAGGCTCCAGAAGAGGAAGAAACACTGGGCCAGAGGCGTCGGCGCCTGCAAGCCGAACGCGAAGCCCGCGAGCGCGAGATGGGCTCCGGCACTCCCCTGGCGGCAGGCACGGCCGCTGCTGCCACCAGCCTTGACGCGCCACCATCACTAAAGCAGCGCCATTCGATGGCCGACGTACTAGGCGCAAACACGAGGACCGTGATCGGCAATCCTCGCGCCGAAATGGATAGAACCAGGCAGGAGGAAAACGCGCGGTACCGCTCGGATCAGGACCACAAACTCGCGGCGTTCAGAAGCCAGATCCCCAAGGATCTCAGCTCGCCCAACCCGAACGGTGCGGGGGGCTACATGGCCGGCCGCTTCAACGACGGGAACGCGGGCGGGCTGGGACAGCCGCGGACCAGCACGGCCATGGGCACGTATGCGACGACCGGCCTGAACCCCCCCGGTATGGGCAGCGTGGGGATGAACCGCGGATTGCTGGGGAACGCCTACTCAGTGGGTGGTGGCGCGCCGGGATACAGCGGCATAGCGGGGCCGAACCACGGTGCGCCTATGCCTATGCCTATGGCGGGGGCGCAGAGACCGGTGCAGCCCCCAGCGCAGATGGATATGGTCGAGAGGTGGAGGCAGAGCGTCTGGCCTTGAAAGACCATTATGCTGACCATTTTGACTGCTTCACGACGCAGCGCTCGCGCAGCCTCATTTCAACGACTGTGTCATTGGGGACGTTGCCTCGTTTACCGCCCGGGGGTACCACAGCATCCATTTTCTTCTTTTACAGAGTATAGCGTGGCATAGCATCGCGCCGGCGTTTTCCCCTCTTCTATTTATCATCACTGAACCACTTCTTCGAATGCATGGGGAGGAAACTTGGTCTGCGGGACAGGGGTTAGGATACAGGTTGCATACATAAAAGACACCCAAAGTGTACTATGGGTGGGTGGGGAAAATATCATTGGTTAGGCGAGCCGGTACGTGAGGCATTTAAGTTAAGCGATATCTAATCTGGTCTTTACTTCATTCGTAATATAATACTTGATTGCTCTGTTTATCTTTGTATATAGGACTACCCGCCTGGCAGAACATGGGCGAGATATGTAAACCCTTGGAGGGGGTGGTGGGCTTATCTCCTCGGGTGCCAGAAAGCGCTACCATAACTTGCAACCGTAGTTCTAATCCGTACTCGCGACAGGTAGATCCTAAACAGCGTATAATATTGCCCGATCTGTGAGCTTTTTAGAGTACATTTCTGGTTCAGGGCTATTATGACCGTGCTTCTATGGCGCCCCGAGGAGACACGCAGGGACTTGGCGATGTTCTTGGAACAGTCCCCCAGCAGGGAGAGATCTCCCCTTTGGGGTGATGCAGCAGCGGAGACGTCTGAAAGAGCTTATAATGAAATACGCATACCAGTACGTGCACACAAGTCTCGGACCGGCCAGATATGCCGCAGCTATACTGTATACCGATAGGCTTTCGTTCGGATATAAGGAGGAGACCTTGGGCTTGGGGTTTATGAAGCTCATAACTCTCCCCCATCTGGATTCGCTTCTTGCATCGCCCTCAGCAGATATATTTACCCTGACCCTTCTTATATTCTACCAAGGAATAACATATAAGTTCCGGCCCTGGGTGAAACCTCGGAGCTCATTGATATCTACTCGGTCATTCACCAGGTCGTACGTAGATGGACGCCGACGGCGGCAGTAGATTCGGCTCGGCATGCTTGTCAATAGTATTAGGCTGGGACAATATGCAGTCCCGCAGGCACTCGGGTAACTCGGCGCACGAAAAGCGTAATCGTCTGATCTTTCTCTTCTCCCCCCAAACTAACTGCCATAAACTCAGGAAACACGGCATGACATAGCTGGCCGAGCCTGCCAGCCAGTGCAGGCCAGCACAAGCACATGCGCACGCGGCCGCGCGATGGACGGCGTCACTGACCTCACAAACAAGCTCTTTTCTCTCGCGCTGCCCTCCATAGGTATTGGTGTGCTTATTCTGACCGTCTCTACAGTAAAACTATCCCGTCGACTTTGCGGGACTTGAGATTACTGTACCCTACTTCCAACCTACGTATCGAATTTGTTACCGCCTCTATCTTTCATTGGGGTTAGAGTTAGGTGTAGTGTCAGGGTTAGTTAGGGTCAGGTCCGAGGGGTGTTAGAGGGACAGCGGGAGTTCCCCCACTGCGGTACACGCTGTTATTTTGCGTGAAGTGGTTCGTGAGGTGCTATTTGAAGTCCTCTGAAGTGCTCTGTAAGAGTTGAGTCTGGTAAAGAAATAAGTCCGGTACATGGGAACCGTCAGAATAACCGTTTCGCCTCCCTATCAAGGCTAGCTACGCGCTTGCTCGGCCGTATCCCCGACCTCTGTCCCCCCAAGCTTGCAGCATCGCGCTCGTCGGGGATATCGTCTCGTCTCGGCGGCGTGCCGTCCTGCCTTGCTTGCGTGATGTATGGTGTGTATGTCGCATGCCTCTCTCATATGCACGCCGGCTGGGCTCACCCGTGCCGCTTTCGGCTGTTACATAGGTATGTATATATCTTGTACGCCGCGGGCACCAGAACCAATCTGCGAGGCCGTTTCCCTGGAGCCGAGTTCACTCCTACCTTCTATGTACTTCGAACTTCAATTGCCTCTGGAGTTTTAATTCGAAAGCCTCTCTTTGATATATGCATGACAGATAGAACCTAGACCAGGGTGCGTCAAACGATCCCTCCACACGCACACGGGAGCTGCGGGTAACTACAGCGGAGAATAAAGGTCTATAGCTGCAGTGCGTCCTCTGACAAGTACACTTGTCCCCTCGGAGGATTTCAATGGGAGTACCGTTGCAGATACAACGTCCTCGCTCGCGATTACGCAATGCTGCTTGTCAAACGGCGCCGATTCCCGTCCCATGTTCTCCTGCTCGCCACGGCCTACCTACCTCATACGCAGCTTGGCAGGGCTTGTGAGGGCGGACCAAGGGGGTGCCTCGACTACTGCATCGCAACTAGGCTGATGTGGTTCAGCCACGTGTGAAGTCTGAGCTAAAAAGAAACATGGTCCTGGAGTTAAGGCAAGAGACAAAATCCTCCACAACATCTTCTTATAGGGGTGATTCTGGAGTCCTCGTCTTGTGTTAAGTTACAAAGGACAGGCAGGAAGGAAAGAGGTGCCCGCTGCAACAGGCAAGCAGACATCGTATCGTCTGGTGCTCCCCTTCCCATCCCCTTCTCTTCTTGCTAGCTCGCTCGACCCAATTGCCACAGCGCACGTGTGCGCGCGACGCTGCTTGCTCACTTGGACCCGACGATGAGGTTCAGGTGACTCTCGGAGGCAACCATGGCTGCCGGGTTTGCGCATCCAGCAGGTTATGGAGAGGCAAACAAATGCGCCCTTTCTCATCCCTTCTTTTTGGGGGAAGACAAAAAGGGTCGTCTGGTCGGCAGTCGTCTCGGCCCTGGAGTTGTCTGTCTTCCAAGGGTCTTCTTCGAGTTTGGCACGTCCTACTATAGCCTACGACTAGAAAATCTTGGCCTGACTCTCTTTCGCACGATATAGTTCGAAACCTGGTCATATCGAAGAGCTAGGAGACTTGCTGGTTACGAAACGAGCATTGTCTGTGGAATATAAGGAGCCACAATTACCTGTGTAAAAGTGATATATTCGTTGGGAAGTACTTACGGGGGGGCACATATTGAAAAACGACCCTAGACCTCCAGGGTTGCTTAGGCCGGGAAGACATAGAGATCTGTCGGACCTGCACATCAGTTACTATACTCACCGCACAATGTAAACCGGCCCTTCAAGACTCTCATCAAGCGACGATAGAAAGCAGCTGATGCGAAGATCCCATAGCAGCAGCCTCTTCCAGCTCGGCAGACCCCTCGGCGCGCACACGACAACACACGATACGGCCATGTGTCGCATGATGGTGTTCGCGGGCTCCTGCACGAAGTGCGGGGAGAAACACACGTGGGACGAGCTGACGCAGAACTTGTCCTGCCTCGAGGCGAAGAACAACTGCGCCTTCGGCGATTGCAGCAGCGGCGTCGAGGTGGCGGAGCACGAATTCGACCAGGAGTGCGACAATTGCACCGTCGAGGACGAGGGGGTCGAGAACGTGGAGGAGCGCGAGGAGCCACAAAACAAGAAACGACGCACATAATGCGTTTCATAGATAGACAGAGGTTATGGAGGGAAGGCGTGGCGTTTTTTTGGGGAAAATGCCAGATTGATCCAATTTTCTCGGCGTAGGGGGGCGAGGAAAAAGGGGGCACTGGGGGCGTGTGGGCGTAGATGCAGCGTTCTTACTGTTCATGGTCCTTGACTAGGACCCGACTCGACAAATTGAACTTAGTTGACCTTAAATTGCGAGAGTCTTCCCCGCCAGAGCCTGTCCAGAGCTAACTACACGGATGTGGTGAAGTTATTTGGCCAAGTCTATCTGACTTTTACTCTATTCCTTACAGAAAGTGGTTCCCTCTCTAGGTGGCAAGCGTAGTGTTTCTAGACGTAAGTCGCTTCAAGTAAACCCGGGAAGCAAAGTACCAGACCTCTTGATACTCTCCTCCCACGTGTCGGTCACAATCTTCCAATACCGTCTGTCATCGGTTCGCATGTGCGCGACGTGTGAGCTCTCTTGGTACATCTCTCTGCGCACCGGGATGCCCTTCGCCGCCGCGTCCCTCGCATGCTCCTCGATGTGCCGCCAGTCCACCATGATATCCTCCTTACTGTAGATGTAGGAGCGGTTCGTCTGCCGCGCCAGCATCCTGTCGTTGTGTATCCGCTGGTTCTTCGTGAACATGTCCTCGCCGGCCAGGAAACCCAGGGGCCCGTACCAGATTGACACGGCGGCGATGAACAGAGCCAGCAGGGGGACCAAGAAAAGGCGGGCGGGGCCACGCAAGCCGAGCGTAAAGGCGTGGTACCCGCGGACGGCCGACAAGAGCCCCGGGCACGAGTCGTACACGGCAGCGTGCGGCGGGAAGGCGCGGCCCGTCTTCCTCCGGTAGATCTCGTAGATGTTACGCATGCTCGTGGCGCCGCCATTCGAGAAGATGTGCACGAGGACCTCGGGCGCTCGGGGCGCCGCCGAGAGTGCGCCCGAATCGACCTGCGACCGCACGTACGAGGCCGCCGGCTGCGCGGCGCTGTTCTGCGTCGCGGCCGACCAGGGGAGCATGCCAGGGAATTTGACCAGCAGAATCGTGGATGTCGGGTAGATGGTTTGGTAGTACGTAATGTACTTGGCGATGTGGGCGTCTTGGGCATCCATCCACGAGGCGAAGAGGATGAGCTTCGGAGCCGAAGTGTCGGCCCCTGAACCCGGTGAGCCCGTTAGTTTCGGAGCCTTGTAGTAAGATACAAACGGCGACAATCGCGTCATCATCGCCAGCGGTTTGGCGCGGGTCGCGGCAGGCTGCTTGGAAGCCATGTTGGTTCCCTAATATACAATAAGAGAGGCTTCTCAGAAATAAATATAGATCTGTCGCCGCGAGGCTAGTCTTGACCGTTGAAGAGGTTTAAGTCTTTGACAGACTTTTGAATTCGCACTGGTCGGACTTGGAGATGCTCCGTCGGTAGAATTGGAAGTGTGTTACTGTTGGCAAAGGCCTAGTGCAGTTTCGGTAATAGGGTGAACGCTAAAGCGATCTTGGCATGGTAGTTGCCGAGGCTCTTGTTGGGGGCTTAGGACGCTAGACGTAGAGTCCACACTAGGGGAGGCGATCTTAGGTCTGAAATAGGAAATCTGACGGATTAGGCAATACCGCGGAAGCTCAGCCCTGGAGCCAAGTTATAGCATTTATATCAGTTTCAATGCGCCATCGGATGGTTCAAATGCTGTGAGAACCGCTTCCAGCGCACAGCAGGTTTAGACATACCTCCCTACTATGACGAGTCTAGCTCCCAATATAAGGTCAAAGTTGGGTCGCAGTATCACGGCATAGCCGGTAATAAGCTTTGCAATGGTTACCTCAGCTTGCCTACCGACAGTAACGCCTGCTGTTATTAGTAGGCTTTCCAAAAGTCGTCCTCCCCGAGGCGGTAAACGGTAATCAAGCAGCGCAAAGAGCTCCAGCGTGATTCAAGCCCGCAAATTACCACCTTTTAAGAATCTAGATAATCGCAACTTCCAACCTGTCAATAATGATATCCTCATAATCACTACTTACAGTGGGAACCGTTCAGGCAATAATTTCCATGAAGAAGAAGACATTATCCTTATTAAGGAGTGGCAAGTGGGCAGTTCCCACCATGGAAACCTAACCGAAGCTGACCTAACCTAATAGGTATGCCTATTGGCTTAGTTAAATATGTATGAGTTCAAATCATCGTCACCTATCGCTGGCCGTAAACGCCGAATATAGGGTTTGGTGGTTCTGAGACAGCGGCACTCTAACCACCTGTCACAGTTAAGCTGATCGGAAAAATGAGTGTGCATATAGGGCGCGGGAAGTGATCGTTGTTTGACTAGGTTCAGGCTCTAGGGAGCGGCATCTAGGAAGCTCTATATATAGTCAGGAAGACAAGAGGTCACGTACCGATGATCACTATACATGATCCTCCATCCTGATGACTAAGAAAGCTACTCCTGATCTGCGACACCACCCGTGCCGATTTACGTGGCGCCTGAGTTTTGTCTCGTAGTACCAGTAGAGGTAACGCTTGGGCAAAAGCACCGTGGCCGTGGTCTTTACATGAGGTTCGTCCAAATGGCGGCGAATATGCTCACCAAGATCACAGTGGGCGGCCTCTTAAGAAAGCCACCACTGCCCTCATCGCCACCAGCACCATCAATTCCCGGAGCCTGGCTTCCGTCAGTGGCATTAGCCGCTCTAATGCAGGTGAGTTGCGAAGTAGGGACAGCATTCCGGTACTTTGGACCCCAGACAACCATGAATGGCCACGCCAGGCTGCCGGTCTCATCATAGAACCCGTTATCTCCTCCGGCACCAGCTGCTCCGCCGTATCTTAGAGCGAGATGCTTTCCATCCGACCAGCTGTCAGGCCCCGTACGGGTGCTATCGTTAATGTCAGTAGCGTTGTAGACTAGCGTTAAAATGTCAGTGAATTAGGTAGGTATAACAATTAGAAGAAAAAAAAGAGGGGGGGGGGGAGGGGGGGTTTCCTTACTTGCAGCGCTACGTCCTTGATCGAAAGCGCCTGGCGGCTCCCTACACGAACTTATACTAGACAAAATCGGACATTGGCAACGGCTGATTCCAGTGTGATTTGCCCAGGTCTTTGCCACGACGTCGGCCATATCGCTGCGGCAGCTATTATCCAACATGCTGGAGCAGGTGCCGTCGTCTCGACGGAGCTCTTCGGGATAATTATCGCCCAGCCGCCAACGTATAATGCATACCAACCACGGAAGGATCCATATCCCCGCTGGACGAGAACTTGAAACTTATTTCAGTTCCCGTAAAATATCTTGATAAAAGGTCTTCTTCGTAATTTGTAACCTTCGTCTGATTGATGGGGATGTCGGCCCTAACCCTGATGTTCCAGGCCCAACCATCGACGGGGCCGGAGTTACTGGACTTTGAGGCTGGTAAAGTGGTGTCGGGACCTGAAAGGGGTTAGTTCCCAGTGGCATTAGGCCGCTCAAGGAACGTGGCGAAAACGTCGTTGTCGAATCCCCAAGGTCCATAACTTGAACCTCCGTAATTTTCCGAGCGGAAAGCCGGGTCCGAATAGGCGGACTGAGCAGCAACGAGCCGACATTTCCCTATGAGGCCAAGGCCAGCAGCGACCAGAGGCAAGGAAGAAACCGTGTTTGAATTGAGACGCATGATTTGATTCAGATAGGATACAGATACAGCTAGGGACTTTTCTGAAGAAACTTGATGGGAAGAGTTCAACCATCCAAGGACCAACAGAACGAGCCTGAGGTGGGCGTAATTATTTTTAAGAATGTTCGCCAGATTACATCCATCGTTTAGCTATCGATCTTGAGACTTGCGTTCTGGCTAACACTGCCACCCGGTACATTGACGTCATAATATATGTAATATACAATAGATGCGGTTATTGTTGTCTGGTAATCCTTTACGAAGTATTGTGGAACATGGTATGGTTACAGGTTTTGATCATAGATCATATGTGTGCACCGTATGGCATGCCGGCCCCAATAATCGCGAGAGGTAATCGCAAGGGGCCAAGGCTAGGACTGTGCTGCTCACTTTAGGACGACTAACAACCAACATGCATCGATTATATGGAGAAAACAACATGACCATATCAGCTCCAGACCGTTATACAGCGGTCACCGCTGTTGCCAGAGATATACAGTGAGCAGCTGGCCGTTTGAGTGACTGGTGCAGGTAGATAATTACCCTTCTGAGAACATAGTGGACTGGGAATCTGTCTGGGGGTTGAATGAGTGTATTGAAGTTGGATGAGGGAGGGTCTATCTCGACCTGGGGCCTGATGTTATCATAGACGGGCATATCACCGTATTCCAGGCACTCAAAGACCTTTCCACACGAACCCTTGGTCCTGAATGGGTACTGCCATTCCTTAATTCTCATGGTGATCCTATCTGCACTCAGCAGGCGTCATCACATCTGACACTGAGACGATCCGTCAGGACGGAAGCACTGGAGACCGCTTTCCGTTAGCTCCCAATCTCTCACGTTGTCTTTCTTTTCTCTCGGATACTGATACGCACCCTGAACGAACCGAAAGGGCAGAAGTGTCTGGGACCTCCGAGCCCTCGCAATCCCGCTCCCAGAGATCCTCAGTGGCAACGTCTCTGTGGTAGTCCGGATGGGGTGCCGCCTGACCGCCGAGGCGAACGTAGCGACGACTGAGACGACCTTCTATCGGTCGGAGCGGGGCACTGTGATCGGGATTGAGGAAACTCCTGATTGGCGTGTGTCTATGATAAGCTGGAGGAAGTCCGCGAGGCACGTGGAAACGAAGGTCCGCTTTTATGCACTTATCCGCTTTGTCTAGTCCCATAGGTTCGTCGATGATGAAGGGAAGTTGTCCGTAGCTCTCCCAACGCCTCTTCTCATGATCGGGCTCCTTCGAAAGGGTCTCATCGCCACACCGATCAGCATGTTGTAGATCATCCCCCCTTCGATGGTCACAAGGGCGTGATATAGCGACGTTTCGAAGAAGTGACATGCTGAGAAGCCTACACTACCTGATCTTGCCTGGCCGCCTATCTTCTCCCGTGGGATCTCCTGTCACACATGATGACGCACTGCAGGTGTAACTCGATAACAATGTCCCCATGTGGAAGGAGAACCCGGTGAAGCTGAAGCCGATGAAGGAGCTAGGTAATCGGAGCAAAGGTCTCCTACGAACGTAGCTGGGTGTCGCAAGTAGGTTGTGCTATGAGAGGGTCTTATCAACAAAGTAGAACCCATTAATTGGCAGACTTGTCTTAAAATCACGGCCAATCTGATGCACTCTCCGTAATGACAGACCACCTCGTTCCTGTGCTACCACATCTAAGTCTGTGGGACGAACATGAAGCACGATGAAGTATTAATGAGGGATGAGTTATACTTTCGCCGTGGTATATGAATATCCTCACGACTACGCACTGCTCAACCTCGGCTTATAAATCAGGATGGCTTCGAAGAGACAAGGGATCAGCATGACGGACCGGAGAAGTAGCCATGCAGTCTTAGTGATTGGCTCTGTTTATTCTTCTTTGTAACTGCTTCGTTATATTATCAAAACGTCGAAGCACTCAAACAGGAGGAAATGTGGTAGGAGAGGAGGGAGAATCTCGACCACGTTGCGATTAGCTCTCTGCCTCCTTGCTCTCGTCCTCGACTCCTTGGTTCTCCGAGGTCGAGATGCCAGGAACGCAGGGGAAAGGTTTTCATCGTCGTGATGTTTCGAGTCGCATCTTTCCTATTTGAGGCTGCGATATCAGCACTAGTGAGTAAGCGGGCGACAGTGGGTACATGGCAGCGGCGAAGCTAAGAAGCTGACAGTCCACATTCTCAGGTCTGCTAGTGAGGTGTAGCCATCGTCAGTTAGGAGGGGAATATTCAATTAGAGGCTGGAAGGAAGCCTCCTACGGAAAAGAATGGATGTAGCGCCGGACCCTTCACCAATGTCTGGTGGTCTCTTCCCTGGACCGTGGGGACTTCACGAGACCCATATAGGCAACAAGACCTCTGTATACGTATAAGGGTCTTACCTGGTCGCAGACGGCAGGAGGGCGAACATTGAGAAGCATTTGCGGGCCCCACCACTTCAACCAGTGGCAAAACGTGTTGGAAGGACACTCGTCTCGGCTAGAACTTGGTGGCTACTGTTCTATGCCGCCGGGCACATCTTCATCGGTATGTACGAGCCTTGCCATCGGTCAACAGCGGCTTTCGCACTTTGAACGGGAGCTGCCAAAGCCTCACTCGTTCCAACCCATGAAGCCGCCCCGATCTACACCCGGGCTGGACAGCGGGTTGATGGATCGACACCCTGAGCTCAGAAGATGGTTTGGCGCAGATCGGTCTAGAGGCCATCTCTTTTAAACCGTTTCCAGATTCAGATTGGCTATCTTACAAATGGCTGATGTTAGTTGGCAATTCGTCGGATATTGGGGAAAGTTACGTTGTCCGTAGTTCCCACCAGCCCTTTTGGGGAAAGGCTTGTCGTGGTCAAAAGGAGCCGACAGGCACAATATTTTCGCTGCTCCCTCATGCAGCCAAGAAACATCCCTCCATGCAAACAATGCAATATGTGTTAATCCCAAGCAATGTTATCTAATAATGACAAGATCGACTAATTGAGAACATTTGCCGAAAGCGGCAGGGCCCAGGAACATTAACAGGATTTCGAGTGACCACCTAGGAAGATCTAACAACCTTTTCAGGAGTGCTCCTTGCGCCCTACCGAGTTTCGTTGACCTACCTTAAGTCCACATCGGCATTCGTATCAACAATGTTGCGGCATTGAGCAAGAAGACTCCCGATGTTGCATTCGTTGTACTACCCGCGGGATCAAACAGGCATGCGCAGAGGACGGGGAAGACTGCGCTTCTCCAACTGGCTCGGCATACTATGACGAAGTGTGTCGTTGCAGGAGCGGGGTGGCCGTCAAGTGAGCGATGCAGCGGACAAGCTTCGAGTCTCTTTTAATGCGAACACTATTATTGATTCACCTCTCTGTGTCCTTCTCCGCCAGTGCCGATGGCCGATTGGTCAGAGAGAAAAGGCCGAGCCAAGCGCGGACGCTTGGCCCGGTTCGGCTGGTTCTCTAAAAGTGTGCGCAGAGTCTGTATCTGCCGGGAGGCGTGGGTAGGATGATATATCTATGGGATACTTTTCTATCGTCTTCATGACTTTCCGTTCGTTTTGTGGGAAGACAGGCATCTCCTGCCAATGGACGACCAGCGGCCAATGGCGGCAGTGCGCTCTCGCCGCGAAAGGAGCGGAACCAAGACTCCTTCATCAGTTGCAAACTACAGAGTTGATCCCGCCAGCCAGTGGTTCCGCCTGGCGATGGGCTCTCGGCGGGTCGGGGCAAGTAATATGGTCTGCTGTAGATCAACTGGCTCAGTTTAATGAATTTAAAAGGGGTTTGCCATCCGTATCCGTTGAAAATAATGGCACGGCTTTTACAAGCAGGCAGAGAAAGCCAGACGAGCGATGCAACCACTCATTGAATCTCGTGATGAGAGCTTACCGGGATCTAAATCCCTGTGTCTCTGTGTCACAGTCCCACTGGCTGTATTAGTGAGGCCAGTTTATTGGTTTGAAGGTTTCTTACATTGTTCGCATCTGCCCATATCAATGTGGTACAAGCAATTTGGTCCCCCACTCGTAAATGTCTTGAATATGTATCTAGGCTCGGCCTGCTGACTAAGCGTAGCCCAGTCACGAGCAAATACAGCAAACCCTTGCTAGACATAACAATATTGCAAGAATCAACGCAATCAGCAGCAGCATTGTTTACGTTAATGGCCACGAATCATTATATAATAGTTAAAATGGAAATGACAGGGGCTCACCGGGGCTGATATCGTTATATCGAGATATCGCTATGGCATGGGTCGTTCTGGCAAGGAACGTTATGCCGAGATTTTACTGTAATTTTTAGTAACGCATTGACCGACTTGTTCCGTTTAAACCCGAGGGCTAGTGCTTCATCCCACTGTGCAATGTGTAAAGGAGATTCGGGGGGGCCGGCGGACAATGTCCTAGGTGCATCTCGATGACGGGTGTACAAGGAACCCATTCGTTCTTATAGAAGAGGCATGAAGCGACTTATATAGGTGCATCAGAATGCAACATCCGCTCGCCCTGACTCCTGACTGACAAGCGGGATAGTTAGGAACCTTATCCATGAAGGACGACGACTTTAGGACGGGAATCCCTAAGGGACCCCCTGTCAATGCGGGGTGAGACTCCGGGGGGGGGCACGCCGCCAGGCTCTAAAGACAAGGGGGTTCCAGTTGTCCCGTTGACCATGTAGAATTTTTTGTAATAAGTTAGCTCGGTTGGGTTTTCTGGCCGTTCCTGAGATTCCCGTTAGTGACGGAATCCCATGCATTAAAAAGATCGCCTTGCATAAATCCTACCACGCACGTCCACATTCACATCCACGTCTACTTTATAGCTTGCGTACCTACGTACATAGCTGCAGCTACGTCTACTTCGTCCTTCGTACACCATCATTTAAATAAAGCCTACACCGCAACCAGTAGTCAGCGGGACAGAAACACAATTGCAACAGGCTTCATCTCGTGCTTTCACGGGATTCCACTACTTTGACACAAACTACCATATGCATTTTCTAAACTAATTTACTCGCCCCTGCTTAACTCCAAAGTACTTGGCTACTTCTTTGTCACGAGACTCCATCTGCCTCCCTACTTGCCTCGTTCAACCGGTATCTCTTTCTCTCCCGAACGACATCTTTTCGCTTGTCCTCTATTCCTTCTTCTTATTAGCTACTTGAGCCTCTGGCGTGGCATATACACGACCACGACCACCCACCCATCTTACGAAATCCATCTTCGTGACACTCGCTTATTCATATATTATTCTTCCTTCAGCCTCACATGCTTCCGGCGGATTGTCAAGCTTCTTCGCTCGAATACCTAAAAAGTCGGCGATCATGGCTCGAGGACGAAGTGCCAATGGTCGTGCCGTCCAAGTTGAGGACACTAAGATCTGCGTTGTGATGGTTGGTCTACCCGCGCGTGGGAAAAGCTACATTGCACAAAGAGGTAAGGATCAGACTGTGCCGTCTTTGCAATCCACCGTCTCTCCTCCTTAGGCTAACCTTCTTCTGCCTTCCTCCCAATAGCCCAGCGCTACCTTCAATGGCTCTCCATCGACGCTAAGACCTTCAATGTCGGCAATTACCGGCGAACCGACGCTCCCCACCCCTCTGCCGACTTCTTCGATATAAGCAATGTTGAAGGCGAACGGAGGCGCCGCGCCGCCGCCGAGGCAGCTATTGCCGACATGCTAGGGTGGTTTCGCCAAGGCGGCGTCATAGGCATTCTCGATGCGACTAACTCCACCAAGGAACGGCGCAAATGGGTCTACGACGTATGTAGCGCAGAGGGTATCGAGGTCCTCTTTGTCGAGTCGAAGTGTGACAACGAGGAACTCATCATGGCCAACATCCGGGACGTCAAGACTACGAGTCCTGATTACAAGGGCCAAGATCCCGAGAAGGCCGCCCAAGACTTCCGCAACAGGATACAAATGTACGAGAAAGTCTACAAATCCATTGATGAGGATGGCGACGAGAGCCACCTCACATATCTCAAGATTTTGGACATCGGCGCCCAGGTCGTCATCAATCGCATACAGGACTATCTTCAAAGTCGCGTTGTGTATTATCTAATGAATCTACACATCCGGCCGCGTTCAGTCTGGCTCTCCAGGCACGGAGAATCGATGTACAACCTCGACGGTCGGATCGGAGGTGACGCAGATCTATCGCCAAGAGGGCATGCGTACGCCCGGAAGTTACCCGAACTCGTGCGGAAGTCTGTTGGTGTAAGTGCCCCGATCGTCCCCCGGCCTGGCTCCCGATTCGCCATTGGTTGCGGCTTGAGCTAACGATGCTGGGCTTGGAATAGGACGACCGACCATTGACGGTCTGGACCTCGACCTTGAAGCGAACGATACAGACGGCACGATTCCTACCCTCCAACTATAACCAGCTGCAATGGAAAGCGCTGGACGAGCTGGACGCCGGGACGTGCGACGGCATGACGTATCAGGAGATCAAAGACGCGTATCCCGAGGATTTTGTGGCCCGCGACGAGGATAAGTATAACTACCGGTACCGGGGCGGCGAGTCCTACCGCGACGTCGTCATCCGCCTCGAGCCTATCATCATGGAGCTCGAGCGCTCCGAGGACATCCTCATCGTCACCCACCAGGCAATTCTACGCTGCATCTACGCATATTTTATGAAAAAAGACCAGACCCGCAGCCCCTGGATGAACGTTCCGTTGCATTGCCTCATTAAGCTGACGCCAAGGGCATACGGTACGGATGAGGAGCGCTACCAGGCGGATATTCCCGCCGTCAGCACGTGGCGCGGCAAGGGGAGCACCGCCAAGCATGAAGACCCCGGTCCGGGAGCCAACATCTGAATCGTTACGCAGTCACGAACAGTATCTTTTTGGCGTGTGTTCCTGTCATATTAGGTGTTTAAAAACTCGGGATCGCATGGTACGGAATATGGATTGACATAATTACTACCTTTCTACCGTTTTGGAAGGGTCCTATAATAGAAGAATGATCATTCGGGTCGCGATGGAGACGGAGCCTGCGCAAGTCCGATGCCAAGTCCGTACCCGATCGGGCCGTATACTTGTTGGAGCGGCGAACTGGGAGCCGGATGAGGTGCGGAAGCAAATGAGATAGCAATGACCACGTTAGGCTCTGGCATACGGGGACACTATACACATAGCCACCGCTTAACACCCGTACACTGAATAGTTCATAATACGCGGTAGCCAAGTCGGCGTTCTGGCCTTAAAACAGTTATCAGTTACCACAAAAACGAGAGAAAGAACTCATTATACAAATATATATGTGCCAACTTCGAGAGGCAGGGCCTCTTTCGCCGGCTTCTGAAACTCCCGAGATGTGTCTATTTAATCGCTATTGCTCAAGCCCTCTTCCCTCACCTTGTATACTTACACATCGCTCCCTTATTGTCCGCCAGACCCTTCTCATCTAGGAAGGAGCTCAATGTCGTGTGTGAACAGCTGTTCAGACCCGTCCGCTGGGATGCCCAAACATGCTTCGTCCTCCCGCGATACTGGACTCACTGCCCGCTCAACGGTGTGCGCTGCCCTCATCCTAAGACGTATAACGTAGTTGATTCCACATGTGACGATGGCGTTTTGGGGGGGCATTCTGCTTGTAATACACCTAGGTAGGGCGATAGGTACCTGGGCTTGTCTGGGCCGACCCCTGAGGTCGTTGGTCCTACCACGGGTGGTCTGGCGTGTGGCTGTCAGGCTATACGAAGATGCGGCTCTGTATGTTGGCATTCAGGCCGGAGAGCTTAACATTGATTCCATATGTGTGACGGTTTATTATTCATAAGAGAGTAAAGAGGCAATGGGTACAGGGTAGAGGGCTCAGCGGCTGTGTTTTATTAGCGTTACGCAACAGGTTGCCTTGCTGGCCGTGGAGTCTCAAAAAGGGTTGAGAGTCAGCGTTAGAAGCTATCAAGTTGACAGATCAAGGATTAGGAATGAAGTAGGGGCTATCAAGACGAAGATGTTCCTAAACCACTCCTGCGTATTACTTGGTTGTATCTTAGCCCAGGGATGTTCAGTCTGGTGCATATATCCCTACTCCTTTTGATTAGACGCTTGATGGCAACGAATGATGCGCGTAATAGCCATTTCCAGATATATTCGCGAATTATTTTTCTACTTTGTTCTCCACTTTCTCACTTCTGTGGGAAGACATATAAGATGAATGAGCAGGAATGGTAGGAAACTAGATAGATCACCGTGTTACCATAGAGGTCCTATCAGTTACCCACGGCCAGGCCATTACCACGGTGGCTACATGATGTAAGAGTATCTAGTAAACTGGGAGTGAGGCTTAAGACACGGAGAAACCTGTTAAATATTAAGCGTTCTCCTCTTATGAAAAAGATATCTGCAAGGCATTGACTGGAAACCCGATAAGAGCCATTAGTTCTAATATCCTGTTGTAAATGGGCATTTACAGACATATCTCGAACCGTATTGAATTTCAAATGTGTTACGAAGGCCCAGACAACTAAATTTACTACCATATACCGGGACCCGAGGTGGGATATTTTACCACCTTGAGGTTTGCTCGTATGGCACAGATATATTAACCAGTTCATGGTCTGTTATGGCTAAGCTTTAAATGCAATAGGTAGGGCAGTACATTAACCGATATGTCAGAACTTCCTTTCGTTTAATGCGATATCATCCCCTCGTAGCAACCTTGGCCGCAACCTCGCACTGGCATTGTTTATACTAGGAACACTTCCCTAGGCGCCGTCTCTCATGTATGTGCTTCTACATCTTGCCTCGAAGTTGTGGAATACCCCTATCTTTACGCTTGCATAGCTACTGTATTTCTCTGCAAGAGTTTCTTAATATCTTTGCTTCTTGTGTCTTGTGATTATCTATCCCGCTTTGTCTTCCCTGCTATATTGCTATAGTAGGTTTCGCATTGTCGACGTGAAAAGGGGATGATACCTTTTTGTGCCTGCCTCTGCTCTCTCAATTTCCTACTCCATCTTTCCTACGTATCGTCGCCGACTTAACAACGGTTTCCCCTCCTCGATTCCTGCCATATTTCCAAGGTAGCGTTCATGTTATCAATGTGAACAACAGGGTTGCGTTTCTTTTTCCTTAATGTACTCTTTTCCTTATTTCCCACCCCCATCTTCTCTTCAGCACAAATCGCTGCCGACCTCTACCATGTTGCCGCGGCAGTTTGCACGTTGTGGAACGTAAACAAGGGAAGTTGCGTTTTCGTGCTAACACCCCTTTTCCCTTATTTCCCACTTCGTCTTCTCTTCATCTCAGATCGCCGCCAACTTCCCAGCGATCCTTTCTCACACGAGTCTCTTCGTTCTCCCTCCTCTAAGTTGTTGCCAGGTTCCTGGCGTCTTTCCCATCGCAGTCCCTCTCGTTCCCCCCCGTCCCCCAGTCTTTGACCATCATTGTTGTGCTCTTCAGGGGGTCTCGCCGCTCTGGCTTGGTAGCTACTCGACGAACGTTCAGCATGGAGTCTTTCTCAAACTTTAAGCCCTTCGCCGTTTTCCCACCCGGAGTGAGAGATGCGATCTGGGAGGCCTACTACCAAAGCAAGCGGGTACATATCGTCCACCCGGACCCTAACCGCCCACCCAGACACAAGAAATACCCAAACTTCCTAAAGACCACTTCCGTCGACCTCGCAACAAATATAATCGTCATAGGGAAGGAGCCGACACTGCTCATCAATCACGAGGCCACGAATGCTGCTCGTAGGCTTGGTCTGTCGGATCCCGACTGCTCCCTGGAACGTATCAATTTCAGCTGCGTACTTGCCGATCCACGGCTGATGGGAAGCCCGTCCAGCCGTGAGCTCCACTACTCCAAAACACAACGGTGGGCATGGCGGAAAGCTACAGTGCCGGCCCGTATCAGCTGGGCCACGGCCCTGCTCTGCGTCGCGCCCATGACAAACTTCCAGGATAGTGACCAAATGCTCTTCTACTCGCTGACGCGCCTGCAACCCTATCCGAAGCTGAAGAAGCTGGCTATATTGGCCCCGAGCGTTACCAATCCCAATGAGAGTATAAGCCTGCTTCTCAACTTCAACCGCGGTCAATTTTACCGGAAAGTCCTGACGAGCCTGGCGTCGCTCGAAGAGATCCTGAAAGATTGGCGGGAATTCGGTCTCCGGAAGACGCCCGTTCTGGACTCCTGGACGCTTACGGATAACTGGTAAAGGGTTGGAAGATCTGACAATGGTCGCAATAGACATTTGGGCGGTACTCAAGGGCTCCACGGTTAATGAGGGTCTTGCGCAGGTTGGCTTCATCAAAGGAAACTATAACTTGGGTGCGATCCATGTCTTTAGCCAGTGAATTAGGAATTCGAAACCTTTTTGAGCCTTCATGTAGCACGCAGAATTTCAGTATAATGAATTATGGTTGCTCTACCATTCCTAGGTTAACCTTAAGAGATAGGATCCTTGGGAAATTCGTTCCTGCCATCATCTCACGTCGATCTCATTTCGCGTCGACTTCCTGATGTGTGTCTCCACGTATATGAATAAGTTGCCAGGTTTAGTGCTGTTCTGCAGAAGTAGTCTTTAAAGGATCGAGACCCCTGCCTAGCCAAATGTCGGGGGCCTTACGGACAGCCCAAAGTCTGACCTAGCCATAGCCTTATTGTAAAAAGCATTGCAGTGACACTGGGTCATGCGTGGGTGCATGGAAGGCTCTAATATGGCAGTGATTCGAGACTCTAATAACTTAAGCCAACTTCGGCTCAACAAACACCACATTCGTCTGGGGGAGAGGGGTGTGTGTGAAAGACGAATCATCCTCAGTCGATTCAGGGTGAAAGAGTCTAATGGGTTATCAAGGCTCCATATGCTATGGGAACGATCAAGACCTAGACAATGAGAGAAGGCCAGCCGCCTTTATTACTTCAAGTAAACGAAATCAAAGAGAGCAAGCCTAGTTAGAAGAAGCTGTAGGCCCTCATAAGTTGATCAGAGTCAACTCGGACTTGTCTTCGCAAGGCCGACGGGAGACATGCATACCAGTCACCTACGATCAAATACACAACTCGATATTTGATAGCTGACTTAAAGAAATACCATAGAGAACTCATACAATACTCGATGATGAGTGACAAATCATTTCCTCGACATGAAACTGCTCCGCGCACGCTTATCTGAATGGTGGGCTTCCGGCTTCAATTGTCTAAAACCCTCAACTCCCTGCGTTGCCATAAATCGTTATCTCTTGATGCGTCTCCAGCCATGGGTTTAGTATGTCAATTCATTACTGATCCCGGGACGGAAGAGAATTCACCAAATCATAAATAGAGTCTGCTTGATGCAGGGATATCAATTTGATAGTGTCGCTAGAATTCTGCTCGTTGTAGACAGTAAGGCTCTTCTCTTAGCCGAGAAGCCGTGGACCACATCTCCAAGAAGCCTCACAAGGTGCTATTAATCCACGAGGAACTCATTCGGGGTTCGTTCTCCACTGCAGAATCTCACTCTCGCTTATCTCACGCAGCTTGTTGACGCCCGCAACCTCACCGGTGATGGTGCCCTTGGCGACCTCCGCCACGCGCCCGAGCACCGTCTTGTCAGTGATGGCGTATGTGACCGATTTGGTCTTGACCCGGATGATGCATATGCGGGGATCGTTCTCCGAGCCGTCGTGCACGCCATCTCCGAGATCGCCCAGCCACGCCTTTAGCGTCGGGCTATAGTACTTCTTGATGACGTCGCGGTCCGTCTCGATGGTGGTGTCTCCGGCAAAGGACGCCCACTGGCCGGAGCTGTCGTAGAAGGAGATGTTCGTGTTGGGGTCCATCTTCAGCTCATCCGTCTTGTGCGACTCGGTGTTGGTCGTGAAGATCAGGTCAAGGCCGTTGCCCTCCTGAAAAGCTACCGTCAGACCAGCCCCGTCACGATTCCGTCTGCGTTTTGTATCCCAAGATGGAGGGGAGAGAACTAGGATACGCTAACCTTGCCCGCGATGGCCATGCAGCGAGACACCAGCGTGTTGCTGGTGGGGTTGCGGGTTGTCATCATGCCAAACTTGCAGGACGATACGAACTCGGTCACCACCTCGACCTTCTGCTTCAGCGTAACCTCGTTATCGACGTTCTTGTCGTGGTAGGGGTCGGACGGCTTGCTGCCTGTATCTGTGTTGGAAAAGCTTGCCATGTTTGCAGACTCTTCGACGATCGCTAAGTGGTATGTGATCTGGAGGTATGGAAGGACGATACCGTACTCTACAGAGGAAAAGTATGTTGCAGTTTCAGGTAGGAATATAGGAACATATGATGCCGAGATGATAAACAACGACTTAAGGCCGCCAGCACGGTTCCTTCAACTTAAAGGTGATATATATCTACCCTCATCGTCATCATGCGATAATAGCCTGCATTCCATACGCATTATTTCGTCATCACTCATCTTGATTCGCGTTTTTTAATGGCCATTAGGTGTGCCAAGAGTGACGTTTTACATTCTACAACCTAGACGCGCTATGAATCATCAACGTTCACAACCGTCAGCTTACCCCGGATTTGCGTAGGATGATCTGATGGCGCTACTGCATGCAGATCTCGCATAGCTCTCGAGATCTCAGGAACTACAGAACAGAGAGAGCCTTTTGCTTTAGCGTTTCAAGTTGCCAAAATATCTCTAACCGTCCAGTTGAATGAGCAATTGGTGAATTGTTAGTAAATTGTGTACTCCTAACCGGCGAATCATACACTGCGCACCGCTCTTCTCCTATTGCCATCTTCGTAGAATTACATCTGGCATTGAAGGCGATGAGACAACCCCGCCCACCCCTATCTCGTATCCTATGGTATCCACTAGGGAGCCCCAAGATGTCAGTACCGAGTAAAATTTGGCAATGCTGATGTCCTGTAGCCATCTAGACGATAGCTTGCCTCTAAAAGCGTTAATTTGATACGATAATCATGGAAGAGGGAAGTAGTCGGTGCTCTTAGCCGCCACAAAACAAGGAAGAAACTGGTGCCTTGAACATAACTATTACACTTCCTTCACAACGATGGGCTCCTTCCCTACCCGGCGTGCTTCTTCATTGAGCGCATCAATCTCAGCCTGTACATAAGGTATGCCTGTTTGCTGTCTCACACCTTGGGTCAACTGTTCCATCTCGCCCGGGAAATATACCCTGTCGACCCCAGCCGCCTTGTCCGATCCCACGACTCGCTGATAGAGATAATCCATCCTCTGCCGAAACTCGTCCAGGCTCATAAAGAGGTCAGGCTTGATAGCCACGAGGAAATGCCCGACATCTGAGGGCTGTGAAGGGTCGTAAGGGCCCGTCACATGCCCAGCGAATGCCGAGCCTGTAGGTCAAGTCAGTGATATCACGAATTAAAAGATTCAATAGGGGGCCGCCAACCTGATAGGACTCCGGAAAACACATCCATCATAATAGCTAGGGCCGAGCCCTTTGGGCCTCCCATAGGAAGCATCACACCCTCGAGAGCCGCGCTAGGGTCGTCTGTCGGACGTCCTTCGGCATCAAGCGCCCAGTCTAGGGGTATCTTTTCGCCTCTCCTCTTGGCCTTGTAGATCTTACCCCTGGCCGCCACCGAAGGCGCCATGTCGAGGATGAAGGGCTTGTGCTCACCGCCGGGTGCTCCGCAGGCGATAGGCGAGACGCCCATTAGCTTACTTTTGCCGCCAAAGACAGGCAGCGCGGGACTGGAATTAGTAAAAACACTACGAGAATTCACTAATCAGCCACAGGCGTAGCGCAACGAGTGGTGGGCTGGAGGTGTATCTGGGTTAAGTAGTAATGCCCTAACTATGGCCCTGAAAACCGTCGAGGGACATGACGTTGAGGGCAACGGAAAACTTACAGGCTCATCATATCGGCGTCTATGGCCTGCTGGCAGATCCAGGCGCTCATGCCGAAATGGTTCGAGCGCTTGACGCTCACCATGCCGATGCCGAACTCGCGGGCCATGTCAATGGCGGTTGCCATTCCCAGGCGGGCCGCCAGGAAGCCGAAGCCGTTTCGGCCGTCGACCTGCGCGACCACCGGCGTGACCTTCGCGACCTCGGGACTGGCCGCGGCATCGAGCACCCCTTGCCGGATCCGGGCCATGTATGACGGGATCCGGTTGATGCCGTGCGTGTCGACGCCCCGCAGATCTGCGGCCACCAGACACCGCGCGACAATCGCCGCATTGGACGACGGTACTCCGTTCCCGATCAAGACGTTCGTGGCGAATCGCTGGGCCTCCTGCGCAGTGACGTACACCTTGGTGTCGTCGCCGGGACCGGACTCGGTCTCTTCCCCCATGGCTGCCACAATTTAAGGGGCTTTCTGAAGTAATACAATGTCCCGGCTTAGAATGGATAGAAAGGGGTAGGATATCATTACAATCTGCTCATATTTCCCAAGGCGACATATTAAGCTTAAGACGCAGCTTGGCAGTTTAATACGTGGAAAGAGTTATCTCCTCCCCGCACAATTCGGGATCCGATACCGTTCCCAAGTTCGCCGGTACGTCAAGGTCTCCGTTGTTAACATGTGGGCTTTTCCCCACTCTCATGTCGTCTAAGTTTCTTCTGCAGCATCTAAGAATAGTCACATGTGGAACCGATACATAACGTCTATATCAACTATGTCCACTCTATGACGGTTTCCGGGCGGCGGTGGAAATGTTTTGTGCGGCGGCAATGGCCCGTTCCGAAGTATCCGCCTCCGATAACAACGAGAAGTGATCCTGGCGGTAGTATGCCTAGCCCGGTGCTCATCAACCAGGGAGGAAGTGCCCGCGACAGCCTCTTACGGTGTGACAACAAGTGGCTGCACATAATCAATTACCGATACTAATGATTTATGGATTACGGTGGCGAGCTGCCGAGAGTCAATCAGTCAACAGAGAAGCAACTGACATATACGTTACATTTCCTTTGTTGAACAGCGTACCGCCTGGTACGGAGACTTCCACGGCGAACTGTCATGTATATTTAGACATCTATAAAGTAAAGTTAATGCGTTGTCCGGTGAAGCTCTGTGGCGCTGTTACATGCAAATAGAAATTCCTCTGGGTGCCCTCGCTGGCTAGAACAATTCCCAATACAACATCCCTACCATCACTATCCAGACAGCTCCAAGCAGTCCGACCGTAGCAAACGTGTCTATCAAGTACGGCCATGCGACACGCACATCTTCTACGCCGTAGCCTCATCCAGATTGACTGAGCCGACTAGAAAATCAAACACCATGCAGCGAAATCGCATTGACACGCATAGCTTGGCGCCTCAAATAAACCCACAACAAAATAGCGTCGCATTCCCGCCGGCGCATTCCCTTCTTCTCCGTCGCGTTATCACGCGGGTGCTAAAGTTACAGTGCGCCACAAGCATGATCTTATTTCGCGCGGACCCCTTGGCGCAGTGACCTGGGATTCCCATGAAGGTCTGCCGAATCTAATTCCGTCCGCACGGATTGCCTAAGTGTCTCGCTCCTAGTTCTGACGCAGCCATTTCGACACCAAACTGCGCGTCAGCAGCCCGTAATCTCACTGGCGCTTTTTGGGAGTCGCAAGACATCCGCCAGCGACGTTGAGGCGAAGCAAAGCTTCGGGGCCCAGCTTTTCTTTAACGCTATAAGCGAGCGCTAAGTAACTAGTTGGAGGATGCTCAGCGGGACTGAGGCGCAGCGGTGGGGCGCGCTGCTGTAGATACCGGCTTGCGGTTCAGCATATGCGAAACAACCCAGCTAAAAAGCGCTGTAGTAGAAGTTAACTAACGACCTGGCGACCAGCTAGATTGACGCGCTCCTAGTTGGTTGGCCTGCGCCTCTACGAGGGAACCGTCCAGTTCAGCTGGCCAAAGACAACGGCCTAGTGTTATGCTGTTTTTGGGAGCATCAAACTGCATCCTAATGGGCTGCTAAATGGTACGCCAATCGTCAATAGTACCGTACGGGCCCACGGATTAGCCTCGCTTGATGCTGATGCCAACATGCTGTCCGCTGTCTACAACTCCCTGTTCTCAGCAGCATCAGATCGTCAAAAGAACTTACTACAGTCAGATAAATTGGCAGGGGCAGACCCTTGGAAGAGACTTGAAACACTTACATTGAATTGTCATGCTAGTAGAAGAATTTTTATCATAGCCCTGTAATGACCTATATTGTACATATCCCTACTCCGATGCGTGTCGCATCCGGTCGACCGTTCAAGTGCTACCCTGCGACGTTACAAACCAAACAAATCATCCAAGCCACGTCCGGGTTAGCCCCCCAAATCCGCTATACTCCTTTTAAATTATGCATAGAGAGGGGGGGAAGTCACACAGGAATTACGCGGGGAAGACCGTCCCAACGAACCTCAAGTTGGACGGGCTTGAGGTGTCGACCGAGTACTCGAGAATCTCGTCGCTGGAAATGGCGTACAGCATGCCGTCCAGGGTCATAGAAATCGCAGTAAAATTTCGTTCCGGCCCCCCGGAAAAGTTAATCGTGTCGATGGAATTGAAACTTGACCCGTCATAGTGGCTGGCGGTCAGCTCGCCGCCGTCGAGAAGGCCAACGTACAAGTAATTCGACCAATCGTCCCACATTGTGATGGCGAACTGCTGCTTCTTCGATGGGAGGGGTATCCCCCTGACTAGCACTTGTTGCTCGTCTAGGATCCGTTAGCTAGGCGGTCCGGAAACAGACAGTGTGTTTTGGAGGCCGACCCAAAGCCGGACAAACTCACCAACGGCCCAACCTGCATCATAGTTCGTCAGCTGCATCGGGCCCGTGGTCTCTGAATTCGCGAGACCTTGCGTGACGAGCTGCATCCGGTCGAGGAAAGTCTCCCGCCGCTGGGGGATAATAGCCAGGCTCGAGTTGTCCACCACAAAATTGCTCTCAACGGCGACGTCTGACGTTTCCCAGTGACTCGAGTTGGCGACTTTGATAGCACCGTCGGAGGGCCTCTGGTAGGCCACGGCGAAACTGCCCGCTTTGCCGTCTACCCAGGGGCGTTGCCAGGCCGCGGCCAGTAAGCTTCCAGGGCGGGTTTCGAGCACCGCCTCATCCAGCGAATCGACCTGCCAGCGATCCGATGGGTTAAGTGTGTCGAGATGAGCCACTGATCTGATAAGGCTGGTAGGGTCTAGGAACCAGAGATGAATTTCGAAACGGCCTTCATGGGTTATCGCCGCACTCGCCAGGGGAGTTCCGGAAACGGGATTCAGGGGCGCTGTCGTCGGGGCGAAAAGTCCTGTAATGTTTGTCGTCGCCCACGTTCTGTTCTCTGAGTCCCATTCGCGGGCGACGAGGGCATTGTGGGCATCCTGGAAGAAGACGATCCTATGAATGAACCCATCAGGGTCCGTCCAGTTTGACGAGGTGAGCCTCGAACTTGGGAGGATATCGATCCGGTCGTCCATTTCGGTTGTTGTGGAGTTTGTAGAGTCTGTAGAGTCTCCATTTCCCGGTTCCGCACTCGCTGCCTCTTGATTCTCCCCATCCTTGCTTGCCATCGCGCCACCAACTCCGCCGGCAATTGCCCCGATGATGATTATGAGTGCGACTCCGAGTATTATATAGAAAGTAAGCGGTGCCACGCCGCATATTGTCCGCTTCGGCTTCTTCTCTTCGCCCGTCTCAACGGATGACTCCGTCGGTCCAAGCTGGCCGGCCTGCACATAGCCTAACTTGGCTGCATGGGCACCATACTCGCCGTAGGAGGCGGCAGGGCTGTACGACGACCCTGGTGGTACGTTGTGAGCGTAATAGCCATCCGTCGGCGGATAGGGACCAATGCCTCCTGCTGTGGGATGTTGTTGGTAAGAGTGATTAGGCACGGTCTCCTTCTGAGATTGCTCGGGATCGATGACCTCGGGTAACTGGTACTCGTTCCGCACCTCGAGGGTGCTGTACGGCTCCGAGTTGCTCATCGCGCTGGTCGATGCCGCCAGTTAACTCACCTGCTCACTCGCGACATGAGGCGGTAGAAGAGTAGAACGCCGAAAATGATAAGTAGAGAAGACTAAGGGGGACGTGCTGCGCTGATCAAGCAGCAAGGAAAGCAGGCGGGTATGGCAAGCAGGTGCAAATATCCCGGACACAACCATTGGCGCACCGCCGCTCGCTCTACTGGTCTTGGGAGGGCTTGTTCCCCTGCCTATGTTGTGGAGCCATGTCCTGCTGAAGAATCCTTCGCCGCGGTCCATGAGACGGGCTTCCCAATGAGAACCCTATATTTCGTTCGAAGAGGGACTTGGTGCGTTACAGGGCCTGCGAGTGGGTCATGATCCTGGTACCATGATCCCGGCACCACGCTTATCGTGGCTTCATTGGGGTCTAAGAGTTTGCCGGCTTTTCCTTCACCCGCGACCGCTGGCTCGAGCAGCTAAAGTCTATTCGCTAGACTTCAGCGGCTCTGAACGATGTATTCGCCACGTCGAAATTTACAGTTTGCCAAACTTATTATACATAACTCATGTCGTTGTAGCAGATAAATTTATACATTATATAGTACGCCGTTAGTACGCCGTTAAACTTTAAATAGTTAACCGACGGCGGCAGAAATCGTCGCCAACGGGGATTCCCCCCCGGTTTTACCGCTTACCGTTCACCGCGAACGATGTCGATATTTGATACAGCCCTACCATATACCTACTACCTTTTATGCTATTTTATGGACACGATTCGTACTATACATGTAAATGGCAGATCCCCTCGAACACACCCTAAGGCCAGGCTGCTAAGCCTTACTAACGTAATGGAGGAGCTGCTATGCACCACACGGTACACAATAATCTCGACGAAGTTGACCGCCTGGTTCATGGCGCATTTTTCCTGATTTTTGGCACGCAGCGAGGGGATCGTCACTTGTTAACCCTATTTCGATATAAGTGCTTATTGGCAATTTACTAATGCCTGAAACGGGGTTCGGCCGTGCGACCCAAGGTAAGTCACCAGCGTATGAGCTGCTTCGTTGGAATTAGTTAGACCCACAACAAAACGTGTCGCCTCCGATTAGCGAATCCTACGAGCATAGACATACTCCGCGTTATCTTAGCTAGCCAGCCAGCTGGAGGGTAAGGCGGGTATGCTATGTCCCAGCGCTAAACGCGACCTTCTGCAATCCGAGACTGTCTCATAATTACAGTATCCGAAACGTGATCCGCAGACGACTCCCAACCAACACCGTCAAGTACCAGGACGGTCAATATGGGCAGGTGCATTTATCAACATCTTTGGAGCTAGGGGCACCGCCCTGAAGGGATAGGGCGGTGACTACCCTTTTAGATGGCCATAGGGCGTCAGCGCCAACAATTTGTAGCAACTACTAACCGGTGTGTTGTCTGAAATGGTAAATCTAAGTAGTTACGAGTCCTGTTGATTGGCCTATATTGTGACGATCCGTGAATATTTGAACCACCTCTTATGAATACGTATACTGTCGTCTTGGGGCCTTTCTATCGGGTAGTTCTGTCGTCCCTAGCTAGTTCTTGTTGGGTAAGCTTATTGGCTAATTCGTAACTAACGACTCCGTTGTTCATCAGCACTTGTCAAGTCAATAATGCCCTAAACGGTTCAGAATAAGTCTTTTAAAATGTCCTGGTTCCACTTAAGAAGCGTGTATGTACTGCTTGGCGAATACTGCAATGTTATTTCCCAATTCACACTTCGTAGATCGTGATGGTATATGGCATCTAAGTTAAGCCCGGGGTTTATCTCCCTATAATACGATGTACACTAATAAGCCCGACCCCTGAAGCTCCCCTCACGGTCCGCCGATTAGATTTGCAACCCTATCATGGTATAAACCGCAACTTCATCGATAAACCCAGGCCGTTTACAGCTCCTCTGGCCTGGAAGATGGGCTTTCTCAGTTACCTCCCTACACTGACGATATTTTCTTTTCGTGCAGCCATAATGACGCTATTCGGCGGGAACTGCGAATACGGAGGTTGCAAATTCAATGACAGGCCCTTGCCGCTCTCGCCATAGCGTTGATCAGATCGAGTCGGCTTTCTCAACACAACCCGTTCATTCGGGGCGTCATTGTGAGACCCAAACTCCGAACCAGGAGAATCCCGCGCGCATGCCACTATGCCTAAGCAAGGAAAAAAGAAACATAACGGTAGGCAACTGGTCTGCATGTTATGAAGTCGAGTCGATAAATCTTGTTGGCTACGCGCGGCCCAGCCATCGAGTAACCTGTGCTGTTGTATGCGACCCGTTCTTGATAAAGAAGCTCCGTAGGAACCGTCGCTCAACCTGATACATCTTTATCGATGGTGTCTTGCTACGAATTCCTATCCGGCGACCCGCTATGCACGTGGGTAGGAAAATAAAGTCGCATCCATTTCGAATTGGCCATCTGTATCGACAAAGTTGAAAAGGGTGGAGAATGCTGCCGGGATCTGAGAACTCCCTTCGTAGGCTTTTTCCAGCGGGATTCTTAACCTTGTTGGAGGAGTCGGGCAAGGTTCGCAACAGTTCTCATTTACACAGTATGGTGCTGGTGAGTCTCAATAGATAACGAGAGCACTAAATTAAGTATCCCTTTCGTGGTGCTTAAACTATGATGGGAGGGTGGAGGATTCCACGTTCGCTTGGCCTAGCTGTTCCTCAGCTCCGGCGACGTTCAGTGTTGCGATAGTGTCCAGGCCTTCTCAGAATCGGTCGACGAAGCGCGACAAAAAGCGATCTATAAAGTATCTATATGACTTTACGACTTGTATGATCACATACACTATTGGTGCCAAACGTCGGAAGCAACGGCTGAGAATAGGGGTTGTTAAGGTTAAGGTCGCGCTTCCAGCGTCAACCAGAGAAAAGGGGGGGGAATGATGCCAAAAATTCCTCTAATTCGATCCATGATAGCACCCTACTATATAGACACCGTGGTGACGATGTGAAAGGAATTCGTTCTTCTCTCTGAAGGCATTTCCCGGCTCATCGCTCTTCGGTTTTAGAATGTTCCTAAAGCGTGTCACCGGCAACGGCCATCCCATGCGATCAAGGGTGCAAGGTGTGAGTTAAATAATCACCCTTTCCAACCTAGTATAAAAATAAATGAAAGAAAGAGTAGGTCCGAATGCATTCTTGTACTAGAATCGAAGCATACCAATAATATGCTTGTTGGCTTGCAAGTTACCCCGGAAAGCACCCCGAGTCTGTAGGTTGAATATGCTCTGCTAGGACGGCCTCCCGGGAAGAGTGCCAGCACTAAAAATTGACATCCTAAGTCTGAATCAAGACGGAGAAAGACAATTAATCCTTCAAGATGGCATTCACGGCGCATACGGACGTGGCTAGAGACCTGGCTATCTCGGCGACGACACCTCAACTCAAATGCGGCTGTGGCATATTTGGGGCAATCCACCATGCTCTAGGGAACTCCATCCCCCATTTTGCCATGAGATTTCCCAGCTCTGCCTTCTTTCCGGGAACCACATTGACGAAAATGCGATCGCCCCCGGTCATGCTGGGCTCGGAGTGTACAGCCCCCTTATCAGGGCCTATTCTGAAGAAGGAGCATTCTCCGGGCGATGCTTGGACCGTTCCTAGGCGTGAAAGCTCATTCCCGAGCGCGTCCCTGACGGCGTCCGCAGTAGCAGCGCAACCGATGCACCGGATCGAAGTACATGAGTGATCAGTAGCCAGGGCCTTCTTGGTGGAGCGCTGGATATCACGAGCAACAGGTTGATGCTCCCCAGGAATGAACATCGTAGACGGACCTAGCAAGGTGCCGCACAGCTTCCAATCCGTCTGTAAGTCCGGAGGTCGAGCTGGCCCGCTTCTCTCGGTCGACTGCGCACCGAGGCCACCGCTCCCTGAGCTGAAGAACATGTCGTCGGTGTGCCACCTAGGCTTATCAAACTCGGAAGTGGCCTTCGTCGCGCGGATCGTCAACCAGTAATGGCCCAGCCCATTCTTGGCGAGGAACTCATTCGCAAAAGCCAGAAACGGGAGTAGTAGAGGTGACAAGGAGTTGGATAAAGCTGCGGATGCCCACTCGTGCTGGCTCGCCGGCAGCTCGTCTTCCCCCCTAAGCAGCGGACCACAGTAACTCCAGAAGGCGTCGCGCTTCACAGAAATATCCACCTCTGGTTCTTGATAAGATGACGGGCTCCGATAGTCTAGGAAAGCAAAGCTGGAGTCTTCATCGATAACGTGACCCATTCTGAGGAATGAGTGCCACGAGGCGCAGCCCTTGACCGCCCCAGAAGGTCTCCGTAAAGTCCACTAGCCCTGCTTTATTGTAGCCGCTCCTAGATAGCTCCGATCTAGGCAATCCGGAACACAAGCCGAAGTTTGTGATTCGAGTCAGCTGTTTGCGAGACACTTATTGTATGGTAAGTATGCACACCGAGTGCTCCATCATCAGGCTCCCGTATAACTTGGGGGCTGGGCCTCAGTCCACATCAACCCCACACTCTCCTAACCAAACTGGGCAAGATAAGAAGTACCTTTCACAAACGCGGCAATGCACACGTGACCACGGTCACTTCTAACCAGGAGATACAGTAAACAACATCCCTTGTTGTTCTACTTTGGTCCTGGCCATCGTGTAACTGACATTCATATTGCTTTCGTACCACTCCTCTCGAAGTACCACCCGCTCTTCACAGGAACTGTGATGCTATTGACACTGGGTCATAGGTGCACGCATGGAAGGCTGTGGAATGTGGTGAGATGTCTATTTAATGGCGATTCGGGTCCCTGGTCTTTAGGATAGCTTCAGCCCACTCGTTTCTACTCCTAGGAACGTTCGCTCCTTCTTATCATCCTTCATCTTATATGATTCCGGGAAAGATCCAACCCCTAATTCTATATTCATATAAAAAGATGCGTGACCCTTTTCAAAATTCATAACGGGGGAGCTCCGACAGTTCGCCTAAACTCACATTCACGAAACCTCAACCCGCGAGTACTGAGTCCCTATTTCCTTCAGGATCTATCTTCCCAAAGTTAAGATCCTTAGTGATAACATATTGTTTGAAACAGGGCAACATCTCCGGTCGGCAGCATTGACACAATCACTGACAGTACAAGGCGATGCCATAACAAAGTAAATAAACTGATATGGGAACGCCCTCGACTGTCCTTCTATATACAATGATTTGCATGTAACTGTCTCGTAACGGTTTCGTTTTATTGGTTGGAAATCGCAGACAAGAGACTACATAGCCTTCCTCCTTACAGGGTGTTTCCATTGACTAACCCCACCATAACGTATGCAAGTGATGCAAGATAATGAAATTGGTGTAGCTTCACAATGGCTGATTGGAGTCTATCGCAATACGTAAGTATCCCCCAATGTGGCATGACCCTGTCTGCTGACTCATCATGGCCGTCCAGTTCTGCCGGCTCCGACCGCTTTAAACCTTAAGCGCCACATCTTCGGCTTTCTTCCCGGACTCCCGACTCCACCTAACGACCGTCTCGAAGAAAATGGAGCCGTCCAGGGCCCGGAGTAGCCGCTCGTCCTGCTCCGAACGATGCCGCCTTTACTCCATCCGCCCTACTCGTACCCACGCCCCGACTGGTGGTCGCAATGGCCTTGCCGCCAGATATCTGCGCCAAGGATCAGCACAAGGCATATCCTAAGGAGCAGTTCGGTTAACTTCACCATGGCTTGGTGATTGACATTGTTTTACAAAGGTCGGAAATTTCGACGAATCAAAACAAATCCACCATCGACCCACAAATCCATTCACCACCGGTTTCGTTGTTGAAAGTTTATGTCCGTGCGTTCACCAAACTTAAAAATGATAATTAAATTTAATTGGGTGCATCGCGGAAGAAATGGGGACTGGCCCACCATCAAAAATAAAGATACCTGGGGTACAAGCCCCGAAATACATTATCGGAAAAACTTAAGTATATTCACCATCACCAGCTTATGGTGAAGTTAACCGAACTGCATCTAAGGCTGGGCTCCATTCCGTCCTGCGCCAACTGATGAGATTCCCCATGACGTTAGTTGATCTATTTCTCGGCCTATAAAGTACGGACTCCCCTACTCTTAACGCAACCGCCTGTTCTCCATGACAGGCTTCGTTCCTGAGAAGAACTGCCGCTTTAGGCTGACAAAGGGTTCGCACTAACCACCCCACTTATGGTAGATATTCTACCTACGAGTATCCGTAGGTGGCAGTTTCCACAACCCAAATATTCGGTTAAGAAGTCGGCCCCAAAGACGTAAAAGTATTGCGTGGGGGTTTGCTATAGAAGCCAAATTACCCGTCAATGGAGATAAAATAAGGCTCGTCTAAACGACCCCATACGTTACATAAAGCATCGTAAAGATACGTCCCCTTACGTAAATCTTGCAGAAGAAACTCGAAGAGTTGGCATTGGATAGGGGCATTTTAGTCTTGTTGTGGCATTAGCCGAAGCAAACGAATATTGCCAAGTGCCAAAGGAAGATAACGATGCTTCTTCTTGGAGATACCGTTAAATATATGACGGGGTATCTAGGACGTAGAAAGAGCTGGACACGCCTGAACTTGCTCCTCATTCTTCAGGCTCTCGGCGCGTCTGTATGAATCGCTCTCGCAAAGTTTGCTTGACGGCGTCGCCTCGTGCGCTTCCGCTGGGGATTACCAGGGTCTCCGGGGCTGTTAAAGGCTCGGTTTCTAAGTTCGTCGGAAGGAACGAAGAAGTCATCGATCCCTGGTTATGTGAGGAGTTCGGATATTCGGTACAAGGTAGGAGCGACATGGGAGATGCAGGACGTATCTTGGAAGGTTGCCTTAACCCGCCTGCTTACTTAGCGCTCGATGGATATTGTCACTTGGGCATTCTTACGATGGACACTGTCGGCAGCTCTCGAAGTTGCCGCATGGGGCTCACGCTCCGACCACGCGGGCGAGGCGAAAGGCCAATGTATGACTCCAGCATTTCTTCTCTCTTCATTTGTGGCTGGTTCCAAAAACACTACTAGGTAGCTTGCTGGACCCGGGAAGCGTTTAATAACAAGCGCTTTTCGCAAAGGACATGAGCGCGAAGGAAGTCGACATCGACAATGGACGGTTGATCTCGTTGTCTATGAGGCGGGCGTTTGGCCTCTTGTTGGGCGAGCAGTTGTACTCTGCAGCACGGCGTATTCGCAGACGATCATTTCCGCCTACTGCGAATGGGCTGCAAAGTCGCGGCTGCGGTGGGAAAGGTCCAAAGAATACCAGTCCCATCACGCCACTTCCAGAGGAACAGAATTGTTACGGGGAGTCCGGCTCTGACAATTTCGACAATTCATTCCTTGGAGGTGTCACAACTTCCCCGAAGCGGGCGAATAGGGGGCCGTAATAGAGCCAATGTAACACTAATCCACAGTAGGACAGGTACATGGCTTCACCAACGGGGTCACATTATAAGCAGTCTCACATTAAAGCACGACTTACTGCTCCATGACTTTCCATCGTACTAGCGGAGATGGGGAGTATACTCGGAAGCGCAATGCGCTATTAGTACAGTCTGCGAGCTCGGCGCTGATTAACATGGGGACACTCCATCAGCTCCTGTTCAGGGATTTCTGGCTTGGTATACCTGGCAAGCCACTCGTCGGGTAATTTATCGTAATCGGCAATGGTAAGGATCGAAGTACATGTTCTACCTGTCCCAAGTTCAAAGGTCCTACCCCACTTGACAGGGTCAAAACCCTCTGCCTCCGTACATATTTCTAATCTGAATTCCAGACTCGCCCCTCGCCCCTCGCCATGGCCATCCCATCCCAACCAAGCCGATTGTCTGGTCCTTGACGAGGATCTCACAATGAAATGCTACCTCGATAAAAGCATTGCCAACTTGGATCCTCGCACGGTCCCCCGGTATTGATTTTAGTTGCAAGACATGAGATAGTTTTGCACACCTGGTGAACAGCAAAAGGGAAAACGGAATCGCGCCGACGAGATACACGCAGGTGGCAACTCGCGCGTTCAGGTCGGAGACAATTCCTATCTGTCCGAAGACAGATACTTTCCTAATTTGCGCTCCACCGACCCCGCCACGACACAATCCGCATCGAGCAAACAAAGGACGGCCTTCTAAAGGACGCGCACAAATAAATGCTCAACGATGCCGGATTCCAGCAATGACGCTATAAACAACGCAGCCAGCTGCTGTAGATCAAGGTTAGCCCGGGCAAGGGCAAAACGATGCTGCTCTGCGGCATCACGACGAACCTAAAAAGGCCATCGGCAACATCGGCATGCTCTCCTTTTTCTGCTAAGCCACGGACCAGCGTATTAATTGCGCCACCCCCGTATCACGGGGCCTGATCTACCTCCTCGGCACACAACAACCGTCGCCAATCCCGCATATACAGGAAAGATATAAGGATGCGGGGAACAGCTGTTTAACGGGGTAGATACATAGGCTACTTTATTAAAAGTCTTTACGAGCATGCTCGAAGGTCCGCCCCTACCCAACACCTTCCTGATCAAAACGCACTCGACGAATGCGTAACGGATTTTGTCGTCGAGAAATCACCGGCGTTATCCCACATCAAGTGGATCGTTTCAAGTCGCAACTGGCCGACCATCGAGGAGCAGCTAGATATTGCGACACAAAGGGTCAGGGTTATCTCGAGCTAAATAAAGACTCTATCTCCGCTGCTGTCGGCATATATATTCGCGACAAGTTAAATCAACTGCCGCGGACCAAAAACTACGACGACGAACGGGATGCTATTCAGCCGCACTTAAGTTCTAATACAAACAAACGTTCCTCTGGGTCGCCTTGGTCTATCAAAGTCTCATAAGATCCCACGCTGGAAAGCTCCGAAATTAAATATGTTTCTACCTGGGTTCGTTTTGCTTTACCCAAAGAATATAAAACAAATTCTCAATTCAGATGATACGGTTTCTGTAAGCAGATCTTCGCCATCATATTAGCCGTCTACCCCGCCGATTACCGTACCAGAACTTGCCTCTTTTCTCGCGATTCCCGAAGACATGCTTGATAACCCCGGATCTCTGGCGGATATTCTAGGGCTTGATGTCTCCTTTCTGACCCTTCGAGGCCCCACTGTCTACTTTCGTCCATCAATCGGCAAAGGACTTTTTGGCTCCAAACGGCATTCGATCAGATTTCTTCTTCTAACGTTAAGCGTCTGCATTACACTATGTATTCAGCATCGCCATACGTCACTTCTCAGATATTACGCTGCGACATTTGCAACTTACACTCCTCGTACACTGCTCGCTATACAACCGTGCTATGAGCCAGCCCGCTACAATGGATGTTACGCATCTGTGGTAGGCACTGGTAGAGCGGTACTCGCGTCAGATCTTCAAGGAACAAAATTGACTGTCTCACCGCGGCAGTTCCAAGACGTGGTTGGTCCTGCAATATGCCGCTAGCTGACATCCTAGAATGGTATAGTTGGTAGTCCAACGCAGTGATAGTCATCTTGAAACAGGGCTCGCTTAAATGGTTGGACGGTAATTAGGGTCAGCCCGCGTGCAGGTCTTAGCGGCATTGCTTCACACCCTCCAGGCCCTCACCTGAGATCCTCAGCCGTGTGAGGTGAATGATATGAATGATATGCTGCGACTGACAGCAGGGCGCGTCGCCCTGACGCTTTTGGGAAAAAATAGCCAAGCTGACTTCTTAATCCCCGTTGCAATGCAGCCAAGCCCACCGCTTTCCCGGTTCAGAAGCGATGCGGTGGGGGCGCAACTTAGTCACCGCGGCGAGGCGCCCTCATGTCCGCCATCCACGCGGGGTGTGCAGGGTTGTGACCGCGGAAGGGTCGGCCACTTTCGCCCATTTGCGTTGCCTGATGTCGTACCTTGTCAGCTAGTCAGGGGTGCCAAACGTGTCGACTAGCCAAGGGGGGTAAGCGCACTCCATATACGAAAAGGCCACATACTGATCGGCGTAATATATGTTCCGTGGCTGTGCTACTTGAAGCTGTACGCAGGGTATATTACACGCAATTAGTCTAATATGATAGCATAATAAATATTCTTTATAATGATTAAAAGGTTTTTACGATTACACCGTATATATTAATTTATTACCAGTATTAGAATAACATATCAGATAAGTAAGTGGGTTATATAAGTAAGTCGGTTACGTTTTAGCAGTCTGTAATAATAAACCTAGAAAAATAATTATAACGTAATAAATTAATTTAAATTAATCGGATTCTTTTCGCTAAATGTATTTATAACTTCTTTATAAATATGCGTATTATATCCGGGCTTGCTATAAACGCCATTGTTACGAGAATAAGTGTTCTCGTCGTAAGGACTTACCTTTATGACCTAGCGTAGAAGTGTGCTACGGCTAAAACTCGGCTAAGGAGGTTTGGCCCTTAAGTGATCTAGGTGATTTAAGTAATCTGGGACTAAATTACATAAATTACATAGATTTACGATATACTTATTGAAAGATAATTAGATACATAACGAACCAGTTTTTTATATAAATAGCATTTACTTAGTTTCGCTTTTTAGCTATTAATTTAAGCCTATAGCTAAACATAACCGTTTTTTATTATGAAAAAAGTCTTTAAACTTTTTTAACGAATAAACCTTTAATAAATTATTTTTTGCTTTATTATTACCTGTAAATTAAAACTTTTTTTCGGATATTACTTATACTTTTAAGTAAATATATAATAAGTTTGTTATATTTTAATAAATTTTTAATTAATAACTAATAAATAATTTAAAGTTTAATTAAATATAAGCTTTTTTAAATTTAATAAAAACGATAATACAAAACGACATTTAGAAAATAAATAATATATCCGATTTCCGTTTTAAATTAAGGAAGGATTAATAATTAAATTAAATAATTTATTTTTTATTAAAAAAGTTTTTCAACTAATTAATAATATTATATTTTTTATAATTAAAAATAAGGGAGATCCTGTTTTTTTTCTTAAACCTAATATTTAATTCCGGTTTTAAAGAATATTATTAAGGTTTAAGGAGATTCGGAAAAGGAAAAAGAACTAAAGGTCCAGGAACCTTAAGGCCTAAAAGGAAAAAAAAAGCTTTCTCCCGAAGAGAAAATGGAGATTTTGTTATGCAGAATTTAAACCTTAAAAAAGGATAGGAAGGAAAAATCCTAACCTTTTAAAAAAAGGATAACTTAATTTACTTAAGGAATAAAGGAAAAAGTATCCTTATTATTCGGCCTTAATCGGTACCGCAAAATTATTATCTTACCTTTAAGTTATTACGGAATGCCAGAAATTAAGGGTTATAAGTTAATTATTTTAAAGCCTTATAACGGAATTATAGATATGGAAAAATTTCTTATCTAAGCTAGAACTTACCTTAAGTTTTACTAAAAGTTTTTAACGAAGAATTATTAAAAGGTAATGGCCTTTTTTTTAGCTATTTACTAGACGAATTTCTTTGTAATTCGAATTAATTATAAAGAATTATCCCGAAAAGTCCTTAAATATAATTAATTTAAGCTTTTTTTTATTTAGAATTTATTATTTTTATTATTACTTAAATTTAAAACAATGTCTTAAAGTATAAAAATTATCTTATTTGTTAGGATTTTAAGGTTAAAACTTGTAAATATCACCCCGAATAAACGATCTTTACGATAATTATAAAGTTAAAATACTTTTACCATCTTGATATATTTTAATATAAAATGCATAACGAAAATAATTAGTTTCGACTCGACGTTAACAATTACGGATAATTATCCCTAAAAGTTTATAAGTTTTCTAAATGCATAATATATACCAAAGTAAAAGTAAATTAGCATAAATTATTATCTTTTACCGTTTGTTACTTTAACAATTATTTCGTTTATTTCCGAATTAAAAAAATTAATAACTTTTAGCTTAGATAAAACAAAAAAATACTTATCGAACCAGATGATAAATATAGATGCATAAAGATTCCCCAATAATTAAAGTACCCTAGGTTTTATTACTTACATCCCGAATTAAAATAAAGTTAAAAGGTTATATTATAAGGATACTTATATTATTTCCCGATGCTTTATATTTAATACGAAGTTTTAAACGTTAAAATACCTTTTTTAAAGACTCATATTTTTAACCTTATAATTTGAAAAATGCAAGATTAAAAGTTAAACCTAAAGAAAATAGTTACTTTCGAATGCTAATTTGGCAAAAAGAAGTAGTATAAGTATATAAATAATTAATATACTAAATACGCGGCAAAGAAAGCTCGAAAATAAAAACGCTTTTTTGTAAATAGATAATAATAATTAAAAAACGCCAAAGGCTTTCGAAATTAAGATATCGAAAAGCCCTAATTTATAAAACTTTATATAAAACGATATAAGGATTACATAATTATATCGAAATTCCTTTTTAATATAAGAATAAGATATTTAAAGTTATAATCGACTTAAAAGCCGAAGGTAATTTTATCTTTCCTACGGTAGTAGAAAAACATCAAATTCCTTAAAGATATAAGTTAAAGTCCTATAAATTACGCATAATAAACGGAAGCCTATCCAAATATAAAAATAGACGAATTTTCTGAAAAACTAAAAAATTTCCCGTTTGGATTTAAAAATATTAAAAACCAATTTCGTTAAACATTACCGACATCTCGAGACATAATATCATTCTGGGAATGCCGTAATTTAAGATCAGCAATCCATATATCAACTGGAAATATTAAACACTTTCTTAAAAGGACAAAAAAAGACCATCCGAAAAAAACAAGCAAAAAGTCTATTATATCATTAAGGAAATATAAATGTTAAACTAAACAAAAATAATATTACTTAAATATTAAGGATTTAAAAGATTATTTAAGGACAGAGAAAACTATAAATTGCTACCATATAGTTAATAGGATTACCGAATACCTATTAAAAAAAGACATTATCTTAAATTTTACAAAATTTATTACATAAACCTTAAAAAGTTAAAAGCTTTATGGAAAATTATTAAATTCGACCTAAAAAAAGGATATATTCGACCTTTTAACTTTCCCGCTGGATACCCCGTCCTTATAATACCAAAGATTAAGAATGGAAAGCAAAAAATTAACGAAAACGAAAACTTGGTTTTTAAAAATAATAATCGATTATAAACAATTAAATAATATTACGATTAAAAATAAATACCCCTTAACCTTTATAAATATATTTAAAAAAACGTTAGTAAAATTAAATGGTTTATTATATTTAACCTTCGAAACGGTTAGTACCGTATTAAAATGGCCAAAAAAAAAAGAATAAAAAATAACATTTAAAACGATATACGGATTTTACGAATACCGAATAATCTTTATGAGACTTACCAATACTCCCGCTAATTTTTAACGCCTGGTTATAACCATTTTACGGAAATTCCTGGACAAGTTTATATTCGTTTACCTTTACGACATTCTTATTTATTCCGAAACTTTAAAAAAATAGAAAAAGTATATTACTTAAGTACTCGAAACTTTGGATAAGGCGAATATTCGAATTAACCTAGCTAAAAGCGTATAAAATATACAAAAGCTAAACTTTTTAGGATATACATTTACCCTCGGCTAAATTCAAATTTAACGCTTTAAAATAAAAGCAATCAAAAACTGGCCTATCTTTAACAAGGCGACCGTTACCGATATCTAATAAATCTTAGAATTTACGAGTTACGTACGAAACCTAATTAAGGGATACGGAGATATAGTTAAACTATTAACGAAATTTACTATTAAAAAGTACGTTAATAAGGAATTTAAATTCCTAAAAAATGTAAAAAAAAAAAAAAAAAAGAACGTTCTAGATTTTAAAGGACGTAATTATTAATGAACATATAATAAAACTACCTAATATAAATAAAAAGAAGCGCCTAAACACGGACGCCTTAAATTACGTATTAAGTGCCGTTTTAAAATAACTAAAGGATAATAATAAATGATATTTAGTGGCTTACTATTCGAAGGTATTCCGAAATATAGAATTTAAATATCCGATTTATAATAAAGAACTATTAGCAATTATTAACGTTTTTAAAAAGTAGGAACCTTTTTTTAACGGAATTAAAACACCTTTTAATATTTACTTTAATTATAAAAACCTTACCGGATTTATAAAGGAATAAAAATTAAACAAATAATATAAAACTTAAATAGTTTTCCTGTTAAAGTTTAACTTTAAAATATATTACGTTAAGGGAAAAGAAGATTTAAGCGGATATTCTTAATCGTAAAGGCAACTATAATCTTAAGGTTCTTAAACGAAATATGCAAATATTATAATATAATAGGAATGGTATTATATAATTATGCGAAATCCTAAAAAAAACTAACCCCCGAACTTTTAATACGGTTTCGGAATTCTTACGATACGAACGAAAAGAAAAAGGTTTAATAATTAAAAGGATAACTAAAAGATTAGCTATTATACCGTGGCAAAATTTATATTCCTAGAAACTAATAAGAATAATTCGTAAAAGAATTTTACGAAAACCGATTAAATAAATATCAAAAGATTTTCAAAATTGCCCAATAGCTATAAGAAAAATACGATTTCTTAAAATTACGCCAAATAATTAAGAAAGTTATTAAGAATTATAATATTTGCAATAAAACGAAAATAATACGCCATAAGCCTTACTGGCTGTTATAATTTACCGATATTCCTAATAGAATATGGAACATTATAGCTTAGGATTTTATTACTAGCTTTTCTTTATTTAAAAACTTAATTATTAAAATCGAATACGACGGAATCTAGGTAATCGTTAATAAACTTATTAAGTATGGGTATTTTTTACCCTTTAAAGGAATTATAATAGCAAATTAATTAATTTATGTATTTATTCGATATTATTTCGATAAATACAGAATATCAGAAAAAATTATTTTTAATCGAGATAAGGTTTTTACGTTAAAGTTTAGTATAAGCTTTTTTTTTTAAATAAATAGGTGCTAAACTTAAGTTTTTAACAGCTTATTACTTATAAATAGATAGTTAAACGGAACGGTTAAACTAGATTTTAGAATAATACTTTTAAAATTATATTAACTATTAATAAGATAATTAAGTAAAGTTGCTACTATTGGTATAAATATCTTATAATACGTTTATTAACGAAAATGTAAGCATTTTTCTATATATCGCTATTTGCGGATATAAGGTAATAACCTAACGACCAAAGTAATTAATGGATAAAATCTTTATAATTATTACCATAATTTCCCGAATAATAATAATAATAACGGAAATTAAGACGATATAATCTCGTTTATAAGTTAAGTTGCGTTTTTTCTAGCAAAAAGTAACTTAATATTATAATAAGAAAAGAATTAAGGGATTAATTTTAATAAAAGGAAATAAGGTTTATTTATTACGTTAAAAACAAAACGTAACGTTAAATATTTTATAAATTAAAATTAAAAGGCTTAACGATAAACTTAATTTTAAGAAATTTGATTTATTTGAAATTAATAAAATTATTTCCAAAATTAATTACCGACTATTATTACTTAAAATAATAAAGATATACTTTATTTTTCATATTTCCTTATTTAAACCAGTACTTAAAAACGCACCGTTAAAAATAAGCCTAAAAATCGAAAAAGACGATAATAAATACGAAGTCGAAAAAATACTGGATTTCGAAATAATCAAAAACAAGATGTAGTACCTAGTTAAATGGGAAGGATATTTATACGAAAAAAACATTTAAGAATTATTTAACTACTTAACGAATGCGATGGACCTAATTAAGATGTTTTACTAGCAGAATCCTAACCGACCGTTTCCAGCGTAGCCAAGGTCGCAGGCAATAAAGGCCCCCCGCTTAAATCCAAACTTACAGGGTTTTAATCGAACGAAATAAACGCTTCCGCCATAGCATCTATTTCGAAAACAAGTTACGCTTATTTTATTTTTACCTATTGCCATTTCTTTTTTATTTTTTCCCGTTTTTTTAATTAATTTAATTTTAAACCCTTTTTTAATATTTTAACGCCCTTTTTTAAGAGGATCCTGTTAAAGACGTAAGCGTTTTAGTTTTTTTAATAAACTTTTTCGATTTTTCATTTTAACGACGTCTTAATTTATCCAGCTTTTTTTCCGCTACCTTTTAGTATGCTAGGAAATTATCCTTAACATTTTGCTATTCCTTTTAAAAACATTCTTGTATTTCGTTCATTTTTCTTAAGGAATTCATAGTTAAAACGTCGTAAGAAAAACGTTGGCGACGAGTATAATTGTTATAACTTAGGTACTTTAAGGCGTAAAAACATTCGGCTTCGTTAAGTCGAACATAATAAGAATACGGAAAAGCCCGGATACTAAATTTCTTAATTAAATTAGTACGGTCGTCCCGAAAATCGCGCTGGTTTAAACGAAGCTTTCTTTTCTATTTTTTTAACGCGACCTAATATGATAAAGGCTAACCAGGTTTAAGGATAGGTCTAACAAAAAGGGGTGACTTATTGTTTTTATCTTTAGGATAAAAATCCTTGGAAAGGGGAAATAATGTTACGAAAACAAGTGTTTTTGTCCTAAGGACTTACTTTTATGGCCTAGCGTAAAAGTATGCTACGGTTAAAACTTGGATAAAAAGGTTTAGCCCATTTATAATTTAGGTAATTTAAGTAATTTAGGACTAAATTATATAAATTATATAAATCCACGATACACTTATTAAAAGATAATTAGATATATAACTGTTATAGGAACGAGGTTCCTGTCTTGAGGAGACCTACCTTTTAGGCCTAGCGTGGACCTGTCACGGCTAAACCCCGGATGGGAGGGAAGCTTGGCCTTCCAAGCTTTCCAAGTGATCTAAGTGATCTGAGTAATCTGACCAGATTACATAAATCATATAGATCTACGACACACTTATTAAAAGACAATTGGATATATAACGAACCGATCTTTTATATAAATAATACCTACTTAATTTTGCTTTTTACCTACTAATTTAAGCTTATAGCTAAAAGTAATTATTCGTTATTATAAAAAAAACTCTAAACTTTTTTAACGAATAAAACCTTAATAAATTATTTTTCGCTTTATTATTACTTACAAATTAAAACTTTATTTCGGATATTATTTATATTTTTAAATAAATATAACGTACCATACAAACAAGTCGGACATACAAGCGAATCGGACACTTTTTCACATTCCGCGATAACAAATTCAAATTAATTAACCATAACATATTAAATTAATTTAAATTAATTGGATTTTTTATCGCTAAACGCCTTTATATTTTCTTCATAAGTACGCGCATTATGTCCGGGCTTGCCGTAAACGCCATATTTCCGTTTTTTCGTTTTAACCCTTTTGCGACGATTACCTTTATCCGTTATTAGCTGCATTTTTTTATTACCCCCTTTCTTTTCGGCCAAAAAAATTTATCCTTTTTGTATAATAAGTATTCCCCCTTCTTAAAAACGTATATTTTTAGTTTTACGGCGTTTGCTAAAAATATGGTTGGTTTCGCATAATTAAACGTTTTTTTTCCGTAAAAAAGTGGCTTTATATAAAAGTAATATATAATTTTTTATTATAAAATTAACCGACTTAATTATTTTTATTGGCGAATTACCCTAATAATTTTTAATCCTTTTTTGTAAATAACGTCCTTATTTTATTATTTTACGGATATTTTTAAGGGTTTTTACGGGCGGGAAAATAAAATTAACAAAAGTAAGTAAGGAAACGGTCGGTATAGGTATAACTAGAAGAATTTCCAAATCGGATAAAACGTTATTAAAATCGAATGGAATAAATCTAACTTTCGCGAATCCAGATTTAATGTTATCGGGCGTTATGGCAGCTTTAAACGCGTCGTAAAAGCCGAAAAGGAAATCTTTTTTCGCGATATAAGTATAATAACGTCGTATTAAATTTTTGATATATAACGAATAAGCGCGTTTTAAAACAAAAAAGCAAAATACGTCGAAAGGTTAAAACCGATAAAAGGAATAAATAAGTATATAAAGCGTAATAATATTATGGTTCGCGTAATATTTTTCGAATTCGATCGAATAATAATTATCGTAACCGTCGAAGATAAAAAAACGTTTCGATCTTTTTATACGCGTTCGTATATATTTATCGAAATATTAAATCCATTTTAAACCTAATTTATTTATTATCTAACTATTATAGCTTATACCGAATTTTTAATCGGATAGTAATTAATATTTTCGATACTAAAAATTAAGGTAGTTTTTCCCCGCCATAATAATAAATAACGGTAAAACCTAACTTTACGAATTAATAACTTATATAATTATTACTTATTCCCGATTACCTTATTACGCTTATTTAAATTTTTTACGTCTTTTAGCATTTATAATTACCATACCGTATATTATTAAAAGCCTTATTAAAAAGCCCGTTTCGTTAAAGTTGTAAATATCCTTTTTTACGATACCGTATTTTGCGATTATAACCCGAATAAGCTTAAATTATTTACGAAATACTTTTAAATTTTCGCATAATATCTTTTAATAATTAATTTTTTAATTTAAACGCGTTTTAAATTTTTTTTACCGTTTAATAAAGTTCGACGCCCAATTAATCCCGACGCGTTGCATAACCCGTTAAGCTAATAATAGATTTACCATATCTTTAACGTATTAAAACCGGACAGGAAACGCTCGCGCATTTAAGTTAAGGATTTTTTCGACAATCGATTTCTTTTCGGTCGACGTTAACTTTCGCGAATTCGGAATAATATCAGCTCGGGAAAATTTGCCAATACATCGATTCTTTAAAGTAAATAAGGTAACGTAATATATAAAACCAAGGCGTCTAAAACTAATTTTCGGGTCTTTTTTTCTCGCCTGGATAGCTAAGTTTATCCTAACTTCCTTTGTAAAACGTTCCATAACGTTAATATTAAGGAATAAATGATTAAAAATGGGTGGTTAAAATGCCTAGAAAAGTGTCCGACTCGCTTGTGTGTCCGACTCGCTTATGTGGTACGTTATAATAAATTCGTTATATTTTAACAACTTTTTAATTAATAGCCAACAGATAATTTCAAACTTAATTAAATATAAGTATTTTTCAAATTTAATAAAAACGATATTATAAAACGATATTTAAAAAATAAATAATATACCCGATTTCCGTTATAAGTTAATAAAAGATTAATAATTAAATTAAATAATTTACCTTTTATCGAAAAAGCCTTTTAATTAATTAATAATATTATATTTTTTATAACTAAAAGTAAAGGAAAACCTTTTTCTTTTTAAACCTAGCATTTAACCCCGGCTTTAAAGGATATTATCAAGGTTTAAAAAGATTTAAAAAAGAAAAAAAAACTAAAGGTCTAGGAACCCTAAGGCCTAAAGGAAAAGAAAAGAAAGCTTTCCCCCGAAAAAAGAAATGGAAATCTTATTACGCAAAATTCAAGCCTTAATGAAGGACAGAAAAAAGAAACCCCAACCCGGCAAAAAAAGGATGACTTAAGCTAGCTAAGGAATAAAGAAAAGAATCTTAGCATTCCCATTATTCGGCCTTAATCGGTATCGCGAAACCATTATCTTACCCCTTAGTTATTACGGGATGCCAGAAATTAAAGGTTATAAATGAATTACCTTAAAGCTTTATGATAAAGTTATAAATATAAAAAGACTTTTTATTTAAATTAAAACGTACTTTAAGTTTTACCAAAACCTTTTAACGGAAAATTATTAAAAAATAATGGCCATCTTTTAACTAGTAACGAGACGAACGTTTTTATAGTTTGAACTAATTATAAAGGATTACTTAGAAAATTACCCCGAGAAATCTTTAAACATTATTAATTATATTTTTAACGATTACCGATACTTTAAGGACTAAATAAAAATTATATTTGGAAATCTAGATAAAAAATAACATACGGTAAAATAATTATACCTTTTTTATTAAACCAAATCAGCTGCAAAATATATAACAGAATTTAACCGCTTAGCCGTAATTTCCAATTTACCAAAAAGCGCGTTATTTTATCCTTTTTATAACAACTTAAAACCTTAAATTAAAGATAAGATATATATAATACCTAAATAAGATCCTTTAAGGAGTATACTAATAAAGTAATTACCGTTAACCGACGTACTTTTAACCGGTACCTCGAAAAAAAAGGAACTAACAAACGAAATAACGATGAAAATTATAATAACCGAATCAAAAAGGATAAGGGCAAGCCTTAAAAAAAAAAGCAAGCACCGTTTCGAAAAAGTTTAAAAAAATAAGTCCGATATAAAATGTTTTAATTATGGCAAAAAAGGACACTTTAAAAGCGAATATCGCTTTCCCGTAAAAAGAAGCTTCAAAAAAAAAGGAATTTTTTAACCGTAAAAGAAAGTTAAAATAACTAAATAAAAAACCGATAATAAGGTAAAAAAGGAAAAGAAAAAAGTTAACTTAACTTCCTTTTAATTAAAATTTATTATTACCATTATTACTTAAATCCAAAACGATATTCTAAAATACGAAAATTATCTTATTTACCAGGATTTTAAAGCTAAAACTTACAAATATTACCCCGGATAAACGGCCTCCAAAATAACCATTAAGCTAAAATGCCTTTACCATCTTAATATATCTCGGTATAAAATGCATAACGAAAGTGGTCAATTCCGATCCGACGCCAATAATTACGGATAATTATCCTCGAAGCTTTACGAGTTTCCCGAATATACGGTATATACCAGATCCCGAAAATACCAGCATAAGTTGTTATAATTTACCGCTTATTACATCGACGATTATTTCGTTTATCTTAAAGCTAAAAAAGATAATAACTTTTGGTCTAAATAAAACGAAAAAATACTTACCGAACCAAATAACGAATACAAATATATAAAAACTTCCCAATAATTAAAACATCTTAAGTTTTATTACTTACATCCCGAATTAAAACAAAGTTAAAAGGCTATATCGCAAGAATATTTATATTATTCCCCGATACTTTATATCTAATACGAACTCTTAAATATTAAAACATCCTTTTTAAAAGTTCACATTTTTAACCCTATAATTCGAAAAATGCAAAATTAATGATCGAAGCCGAAAAATATAATCACTTCCGAATGCAAATATAACAAAAAAACGTAATTTAAATACAAAAACGATTAATATACTAAACATGTTGCGTAGCTACTGCACCAAAAGACTGTATTGATAAGTGAGCACTTATTGCGCTACTTATCTGACAAAACACGCTATTCGAAAAGTACGTAAATGGAAACTTTTTTAAGCTAAACATTATTATAAGTTAAAAAACGCCAAAGGCCCTCGAAAATAAAGCATCGAAAAGCCCTAACTTATAAAACCTTATACGAAATAATAAAAGAATTATATAACTAAATCGAAATTTCCCTTTAATATAAAAACAGCACGTTTAAAGTTATAATCGACTTAAAAGCCGAAAGTAATTTTATCTTTTCCGCGGCAGTAAAAAAACATCAAGTTTTTTTAAAAATATAAGCTAAAATCCTATAAGTTACGTATAATAAATAAAACCTTATTTAAGTATAAAAACGGACGAATTTTCCGAAAAATTAAAAAAATTTCCGTTTGGATTTAAAAATATTAAAAACGAATTTCGTTAGATATTACCGACATCTTTAAACATGATATCACCTTAAGAATGCCGTAACTTAGGACCAGCAATCCATATATTAACTGGAAATATTAAATACTTTCTTAAAGGGATAAAAAAAGGTTCTCCGAAAAGGATAAACAAAAAATTTATTATGTTATTAAGGAAATATAAATATTAAACCAAATAAACACAGTATTACTTAAGTACCAAGGATTTAAAAAACTATTTAAGGATAAAAGAAACTACGAATTGCTATTATATGGTTAACAAGATTACCAAATACTTATTAAAAAAGAACATTATTTTAAACTTTATAAAATTCACCATATAAACCTTAAATGATTAAAAACCTTATAGAAAACTACTTAATTTAATTTAAAAAAAAAAGATATATTCGACTTTTTAATTCTTCTACTAAATACCCTGTCTTTATAATACCAAAAATCAAGGATAAAAAGTAAAAGATTAATAAAAACGAAAACCTGGTTTTTAGAAAAGTTATCGATTATAAGTAATTAAATAATATCATAATCAAAAATAAATACCCTTTAACCTTTATAAACATATTAAAAGAACGTTAATAAAATAAAGTAATTTATTATAGTTAATCTCCGAAACGGTTATTACTGTATTAAAATAATTTTAAAAAATGGAGAACGGTATTTAAAATAATACATAAACTTTACGAATACCGAGTAATACCTATAAAACTTACTAATGCTCCAGGTAATTTTTAACGCCTGGTTATAACCACTTTACGAAAGTATCTAGATGAATTCGTATTCGTTTACCTCGACGACAGCCTTATTTATTTCGAGATTTTGAAAAAGCATAAACAGCATATAACTTAAGTACTTAAGACCCTAAATAAGGCGAACATCCGAATTAACCCAGTTAAAAGCATATAGCATATATAAAAGTTAAACTTTTTAAGATATATATTTACCCCCGGCTAAATTCAGATTTAACGTTTTAAAATAAAGTAATTAAAAATTAACCCATCTTTAATAAGGTAACCGGTACCGATATCTAGCAGATCTTAAAATTTACGGGTTACGTACGAAGCCTAATTAAGGAATATAAAAATATAATTAAACTATTAACGAAACTTATTACCAAAAAATACGTTAATAAGGAATTTAAGCTCTTAAAAAATAAAATAAAAAAACGTTTTAAATCTTAAAAAACGTAATTATTAATAAACGTATAATAAAATTACCTAACGCAAACAAGAAAAAATACCTAAAAACGGATACCTTAAATTACGTACTAAATGCCGTCCTAAAATAATTAAAGAATAACAACAAATGGTACCTAATAACTTATTACTTAAAAGCATTCCAAAATGCAAAACTTAAATACCTAATTTATAATAAAAAACTGTTAACAATTATTAACGCTTTTAAAAAATAAAAGCCCCTTTTTAACGGAATTAAAAAACCTTACTTAATTCATAAAAGCACAAAAACTAAATAAACGACATAAAACTTAGATAATTTTATTACTAAGGTTTAACTTTAAAATACATTAAATCAAAAAAAAAAAAAAAAAGAACATCTAGACGGATATTTTTAATCGTAAAGGTAATTATGATCCTAAGATTCCTAAACGAAATATATAAATATTATAATATAATAAAAATAATACTATACAATTATGTAAAATCCTAAAAACACTAACCTTTAAATTTTTAATACGGTTTCGAAACTTTTACGATACGAACGAAAAAAAAAAGTTTTAATAATTAAAATGATAACTAAAAGACTAGCTATTATACCATAACAAAATTTACGTACTTAAAGATTAATAAGAACAATTTATAAAGGAATTTTACGAAAACTAACTACATAAATATCAAGGAATTTCTAAAATTAACTAACGGCTATAGGAAAAATACGAGTTTCTAAAACTACGCCGAGTAATTAAAAAGGTTATTAAAAATTATACCATTTATAATAAGGCCAAGGTAATACGCCATAAACCCTATAAGCTATTACAACCTACCGACATTTTTAATAAAGCATGGAACATCAAAACTTAAGATTTTATCACTAATTTTCCTTTATTTAAAAACCCAATTATTAAAATCGAATACGACGGAATCTAGGTAATTGTTAATAAACTTACCAAGTATAAGTACTTTCTATCCTTTAAAGGAACTATAACGGTAAAATAACTGGCCTATATATTTATCCGATATTATTTCGATAAATACGGAATATCAGAAAAAATCGTTTTTAATTAAAACAAACTTTTTACATTTAAGTTCGGTACCAGCTTTTTTAAATAAATAAATGCTAAGCTTAAATTCTTAATAACTTATTACTTATAGATAAATAATTAGATAAAACGATTAAATTAAGCGCTGGAATAATACTTCCGAAATGATGTTAATTATTAGCAAGATAATTAGGTAAAACTGCTACCGTTAGCATAAATAACTTATAATACGTTTACTAATAAAAACATAAGCATATTCCCCTATATAGCTGTATACGGACATAAGGTGATAACCTAACGACTAAAGCAACTGGTATATAAAATTCCTATAATCACCACCATAACTTTCCGAGCAAAGATAATAATAACGAAAATCAAAATGATATAATTCCGTTTACGAACCGAATTACATTTTCTTTAGTAAAAAAACAACCTAATACTATAATAAAAAAAGAATTAAAGGTTTAATTTTAGTAAAAGGAAATAAGGTTTATTTATTACGACAAAAACAAAACGTAACGTCGAATATCTTACAAATTAAAACCAAAAGGCCCAGCGATAAGCTTAATTTTTAAAAAATTGATCGGTTTAAAATTAATAAAATTATTTCTAAAACTAACTACCAACTATGATTACCCAGGATAATAAAGATATACCCTGTTTTCCACATTTCCTTACTTAAACTAACACCCAAAAACGCCCCGCTAAAGACAAGCCTAAAAATCGAAAAAAATAATAATAAGTACGAAGTCGAAAAAATATTAAACTTTAAAATAATTAAAAATAAAATCTAATACTTAATTAAGTAAGAAGGATACTTATACGAAAAAAACATTTGGGAACTACTTAACTACCTAACGAATACGATAGACCTAATTAAAACGTTCTACCGGCAGAACCCTGGCCGACCGTTTCCAACGCGGTTAAGGTCGTAAGCGACAAAGGTCCCCCGCCTAAATCCAAACCCGCGGCGTTCCAGTCGAAAGAAATAAACGCTTCCGTTATGGCGTTTATCTTAGAAACAAGTTGCGCTTATTTTGCGTCCATGCGATACCGCTTTTCTTCTAGTTTTTCTTACTCTTCTAATTAGTTTAACTTATATCCTTCTTTTAGAATTATAAAGCCTTTTTTTCGAAAATATCCTATTGCAATTAAAGGCGTTTTGACCGATTAACGAGCTCCTTTATTCTTTTTTCGGCAGCTTCTTGATGCACCATTAAGATGTTTTGCATTTTATACTGCTTTTTTTATAAACGTATCCGCTTTTCTCCGATTTTAACCAGCGAGTTCATATCTAATACGTTACAGGCTAAGCGTTAACGACGGGTGCAACAATTACAATTCGAAATGTTAACCAAGTAAAAATAGTCGGGTTTATTAAAACGAATGCAATTTAAGCAGGAAATAACTTTAGAACCAAACGTCTTAATGAAATCCGCGCGATTATTACAGAATTCGCGTTAGTTTAGCCGAGGTTTTCTTTTCTTTTTTTAAATACGGCCTGTTATGGTGAAATCAATTAGGACGTTTCAAACACTTTTTAACAAAACAAAATAGCGACCTACGGTTCTTATCTTTAGGATAAAGATCCTTAGAAAAGGGAAATAATGTTACAGGAACGAGGTTTCTATCTTAGGGAAACCTACCATTTAGGCCTAGCGTGGACTTATTACGGCTAATCCTCGGATAGAAGAAAAGCTTGGCCTTCTAAGTTTTCTAAATGATTTAAGTAATCTGAGTAATCTAACTAAATTATATAGATTATATAAATCCACGACACATTTATTAAATGACAATTAGATATATAACGAACCAATTTCTTATGTAAATAGCATCTACTTAGTTTCGCTCTTTAGCTATTAATCTAAGCCTATAGCTAAAGGTAGTCGTTCTTTACTGTAAAAAAAGTCTTTAAACCTTTTTAACGAATAGAACTTTAGTAAATCATTCCTCGCCTTATTATTACCTGTAAATTAAGACCCCATTTCGGATACTGCTCATACTTCCAGGTGGATGTATGACAGGTTCGTTACAATAACGAACCGGTCTTTTATATAAATAGTACCTACTTAGTTTCGCTTTTTAGTTATTAATCTAAGCCTACAGTCAAAGGCAGCCGTTCTTTACTATGGGAAAAGTCTTTAAACCTCTTTAACGAACAAACCCCTAGTGAATCATTCCTCGCCCTATTATTACCTGCAAATCAAGACCCCTTTTCAGATACTGCTCATACCTCCAGGTGAATGTATGACAGGTTCGTTACAGCTATACTTTCGCTTTTTCGTTTTAACCTTTTTGCGATAAATACTTTTAACCATTATTAGTTATAATTCTTTTATTACCCTATTCCTTTTTAGCTAAAAAGGCTTATATTTTATATAATAAATTTTTACTTTATTTTTAAAAACGTTTGTTTTTAGTCTTTTAACATTTGCTTAAAATATAATTCGTTTCGTATAATTAAACGTTATTTTTCCTAAAAAAATAACTTTATATTAAAATGATATATAACCTTTTATTACAAAACTAGCCGACTTGCTTATTTTTATTAATAAGTTATCTTAATAATTTTTAAATCTTTTTTATAAATAATGCTATTATTTTGTTACTTTACGGACATTTTTAAAAAGATTTACAGACTGGGAAATAAAATTAATAAAAATAAGGCAAAAGATAGTCGGTATAAATATACCCGGAAAATGTTTTTTCAGAAAAAAACTTATTAAGATCGAATAAAATAAATCTAACTTTGCGAATCCGGATTTAATATTATCGGACATTATAGTAATTTTAAATGTATTATAAAAGCTGAAAAGAAAACTTTTTTTACGATATAAATATGATAACGTCTTATTAAATTTTCGATATAAAACGAATAAGCGCGTTTTAAAACGGAAAAGTAAAATATGTCGAAAGGTTAAAGCTGAAAAAAATGCCTATGTATATAAAATATAATAATGCTATAATTTACATAATATTTTTCGAATTCGATCGAATAGTAATTTTTATAACCGTCGAACATAAAAAGAGGGTTCGGTTTTTTTCGTACGCGTTCGTGTATATTTATTAAAATATTAAATCTTTTTAACTTAATTCGTTTATTATTTAATTATTATAAATAATAACAACCTTTTAATCGGTTAATATAAAGTTATCTCGATATTAAAATTAAAATAAACGTTTCCGATTAAAATAATAAATAGCGGTATAACCTAACTTTACGAATTAATACTTTGTAGAATTAAAACATATTTTTAAGTATTTTATTATACTTATATTAATATTCTTATATTTTTAGTATTTTTATAGTTTTTAATATTTTAAAATTTTTTAATATTTATAATTATTTTATCTGGTATTATAAAAAGTTTTATTAAAAACTCCGTTTTGTTAAAGTTATAAATATCCTTTTTTACGATCTTATATTTCGTAATTATAACTCGAATATAGTCGAATTATTTACGAAATATCTTTTAATAATCGATTTTCCGATTTAAATACGTTTTAAGCTTTTTTTGCCGTCGAATAAAGTTCGATATGTAATTAACTCTAACGTATATTATAACGCGTTAAGCTAGCAACAAATTTGCCATATGTTTAATATATTAAAACCGGATACAAATCGTTCGCGTATTTAAGTTAATAATTCGGTCGATAATCGATTTCTTTTCCGTCGGCGTTGGTTTTTGCAAAATGAAGGAAATATCAGTTCGGGAAAGTTTGTCGTTTAATCGGGTTTGTAATATATACAAGGTTATTTCGTATATAAAAGTAAACCGTTTAAAATGAAGTGTCAGATTTTTCGTTTTTACTTAAACGGCTAAATTTATTCTAGCTTTTTTTACAAAACGTTCCGTAATAATAATATTAAAGAATAAGCGATTAAAAATAAGTACTTAAAATTGTTTAAAAGTTAATCGACTTATATATATAATTAACTTACTTATATAATACGTTAATATAAGTTATATATTTATAAGTTTTATAATATTTTTAATTAATATTATATAAGCTTAAACTTATTATAATTTTACAGTTTGTTAATATTAATATTTTAATTATTTTACTTTATTAAGTTATTATGTAATATTAATATTATAATAAATTAGTTTTACAGTTAAAAAGAAAACTTAGTTATAAAAATTTTAACTTTATATCCTATATTATTACAGCGATTTAACAGGTATAATATTTAATAAATATGTTTTTATTAATCTTTTTTTTAATTATAATAATTAACTTATATTAAAAATCTTTTTCTTTTTACTTATAAATCTTTTATATATATATATAAAAGCCTTTTAATTAGTTTTAATATATTAAAAGTATAAAGAACTTACTATTAATTTAGCGCGTTATAATACGCGTCGAAATTAACTAGACGTTAAAACTTTATTCGATAGTTAAAATCTGGTAAATATATTTAAAATTAAAAATTAATTATTAAATGGTGTTCTAAAAAGGTTTAAGTAAGGTTTTTAAAGAATTTAAATTTATTCGAACTTTCCTTATAAAATGCATTATTATAAGAAAAGATATTTATACTTATAACGAAGCGAGTATATTAATAAACTAGTATAATACTAAATATAATAATAAACGCTAATAAGCAGAAAATATAAACGTAAGAAAGATATCGAGAATAAGATTTATTTATTTAAGTTATTAATTTATAAAATTAAGTTTGTATTATTATTTAAAAGTAAAGAAACTTTAAAAGTTTTAAATAAAGATTTATTATTACATATTACATTCTACTCTTAAGCTAATATTTAAACTACAAACGAATTAAGTTAAAAATAAATGTAATATATTAGCTAATATATTAAATCACTTATATAACTATAATAATGCATTGTAATGTTTTAATACTTATATGTACTATTATTTAATAAAAGTAAAAAAGCCTTTTACGTAAAGAATTTCTTTATTAAGTTTTATATATTTACTTAACGTAAGATATAAAGGAACGAGCTATATAAGCAAGCGAGCCGTTTTGCCTTACTTTTACAAAAACCTGCTATAACTGTATTAATCTTTTAAATATTTCGATGTAACTTCGATAATATATTTGTTAACAACCTTATTATCAATCCGAGAAGTTTAATCGTATTCGGAGTTAACATGATTAAGCTATAACTTTTTTCGTTTTAATTTTATTATAAAAACTTTAATATAATATTCTTATATAACTTATCGAAACCTTTATCGACTAATATAGAATTTTATAAACCGTAATAAAATTATAATTAAAAGTTAGTTATGCTTTTTCTAATTTTATTAACATATATTTAATCGAGATATATAAAAGTAAGTTTATAAAGTAGGTCGAATTTATACTTTCTCTTACAAAATGCGTAATTTTAATTTATAAATTTCGTAGATTTTCTAATACGGTCTTTATATAATTAAATATCTATTTATAAAGTTTCTAAGATTTATATAAACCTTTAGCGTTATTATAAAATTTTAAACATTCGATGTTAACGTATAGGTTCGAACGGCTCGCTCGCTTGTATGGCTCGCTCATTTATGTGCTACGCTAATTATAAGATCAAAAGATCAGCAACTTCAAGCTCCAATTGGGGTTTGGACGCCCAAATTCACCTTATAAGAGCAATTGCATTAATACCGCCGACCGCAGCTACGTATATCGCTACAATAACGCTGTTATGTGTATATCGTAAAAAGATTTTTCCCAGCTCTATTCGGCATATTGAAAATATTATAACGATAGTTAATATTAACTCGATATATTAAAAGTTAAACTTATTACTTTTCTTTTATAACGTCGATATAAATTTAAGCTTTATGTTCTAGTTCTAGCTAAATATATAGAAATTATTCTAGGATATAATTTTTAAGCTAGATCTTATACCCAGTATTTTCGAATACGATAATTAATTAACGATTTTTATTATTAGAATAGATTATATACTTTAATATTATAAAGTCTTACTTTATAGCCGATTACTAGGCCCTTATAACCACGTAATTCTTTAACTAATATTAGCTTAGAACGCTTATATACGTAGTTGCTAACAAGCTTCAACTTTAATAAACCTTATACTCGGTAACTTTACAGTTTAATAAAGTTAAATAATATAATTTAAAAAATGTTAAGCTTTACGTAATAAACCTTAAAAATGAACGTTAAAAATAAGCTTTAAAAGTAAACTTTAATAATAAATTTAAAAGATAAATCATAAAATTAAAATTTAACGGTAAACCTTAATTATGTATAAAAGACTTTTAAAGCCCTTATTAATTTTACGCTTAAAATGTTAAGGATTAATTAGAAAAGTGTGACGGCTAAGAGGTTTAACTAACTATTAAACCTAGTTGTACGGTTTATGTTAGCAGTAATGTCGTAGGAAACTGAGCAAGGAGATCTTTAATAGTTACGTCTAGTAATAGCAGATTATTAAAGGTAATCTGGGTAACCAAGTTGTATTATAAGTTGGTGATTTATTTAAATTATGGTGATAATGAGCGTATATATCTTAACTTGGATGTTTTTAAATTTATCTTATTTATCTTTATCTATATCGTGGAAGTATATAAATCAGTTTGGATAAGTTAAATCTATTTTCATTTATATCGTATAAGTACATAGATCCGTTTTGATAAGTTAAATTTATTTTTATTTACATTATGTGATTTTGGTCGGTAATTCCTTTAGTTTTATCCCGACCGTGTGCCTAAGTGGGTAAAGTGTTAGTTCGTAATACGATTTCTTTCCCCCATGATCTTTACCTTTAAAGATCTTCAAACTTAGTAAGTTTTTTTATTATATCTATTATGCTTAAAGAAATTACTAAAAAGGTTATTAAATCGCGATAACGTTTTAATTAAAAAAAACGTAAAAGATTTTCCTTTGGTATTAAGGATTTTAATTTCGAAATTGTACCTTATTTTAGGTATTTCGTACGGAAAGAAAATGCATTATAGTAAAGAACGTGACTCGTTATTAAAATTACGTTCTTTATAAACGAGATTATAATGGTTCGAATATTTCGAATAATCTTTTGCATAATATTTCTCGGGAAAAGGAATAATTAAAGCGTAAGAAAGTTCTTACCGAAAAGCGGTTTTTTTTAATCGGAAAAGAAAATAAACGAAGCTTTAAAACGCATAAGTAAAGTTATAATTCGTTTACGGCGATTACGTTAATAATAAAAGTTCTTTCATAATAATGGTATGAAAATAATTAACCGTAAATTTTAATCGTTAAATAAGCTGAAAAAATAAAGAAAAGTTAAAGTAAAAGTTATTAGGTAAGCCGTTCAGGTTACAGAGGTAGCGAATACGTTTGATTTCGAACTTATTAATTAGTTTTTTCCGACAAACCCGAGCTGGGAAATTATTTTAAACGTTACTAATTTTGTTAATAAAAACCTTTTAAAACGCTCTAAGTATTTATAAGGTTCTTAGCAGGTTTTTAAATATTCTTGGAGTGTAGGTAGCCTTTTTATTTAATTAGGTATTCGGTAAGTTTATTTTTTCTTTATATATTTAAAATCTTTTTTGTTTTATATGTTAATATATTTTCTTTTACTCTTTTTTCATATCTTATATTAACTTTAATAATGTTTACTATTAACTTAAGTAAGGAAACGTAAAAGAGTAGGTAAAGTTTAACTTTAAGTGGTAATTTTAATTAATAATTTCTTTTTTAAATTTTCTTAATAGTTTTATATAGTCTGATATATTTAAAGTCGAGTTTTTTATTTCGTTGTTTAATTTAAATGTTTTTAGTAATTATGTAAACCATTTTTCCTTTTTGGAAGGTTAGTTTTTTTAACCTTTTCTAGTAATAATACTTCTTTATTTAATTACGTACGAATTCGAATTCTGTTTTTATTTTTGCGTATAGTTACTTAAATTATTTTGATATAAGGATTGTTTTAACGTTAATAGGCTTTTTACGTATCTTTTTGTAAACTTTTAGTATAAAATTAAAATTAGCGTTTATTAAAGTTATCTTAGTGCTTTCGTAGTAACTGGTATTATATGTTAATTATGCGATAAGTAACTTTCGAACTTAATCGTTTTGTTCGTAGTTAATATAATATTGTAAGTAACTTTCAAATATTTAGTTAATTTCTTTTATTTATCCGTTTGTTTAGGGTTTAAAAACGTTAAATAGTTTATGATATAGGCCTAGTTATAACATGAGTTCTTATTAGAATTTTAAAGTAAATATCGTTTTTTTGTTTAAAATAATTTCCGTTAGTAATCCGTAGATTTTTAAAATGTATTTCAAAAAGATGTAAGCTAGTTATTTTATATTTATATTTTTATTATATGGTAAAAAATAAGAGAATTTGGTGAATCTGTTAATGATTATAAAGATGCTGTTATAATATATACCCGCAATTAAGTTTTTAATAATAGAAGTTTAGTAATAAAGTCGAAAATAATTAAATTTTATAGTCGTTTTACGATTAGTAATAGTTATAGTTTTCCGTATGGTTTGTGTCGTCGAGTCTTTACCTTATTATATATATAGTATTATTATCGTATTTTCTATTATTAATTTTATTTTAGGAAAGTAATAAGTATATTATAATCGTTTTAGGGTTCTGTAGATCCTTGGGTATTGTCACATGCAGGCCTACTGGCCTGGCACCCCTACACCACTTATGTCCTCTCTCCTAATATATTACAGCTTTCATACCATATAAGGGCCTTCGGCTCTTATCTATCTAGGTAAAGGGATAAGAATCTATTCTGTCCTGACTCTACCTCATAGGAATAAACTGGTTATACTTAACTTAAAGCCGCCTCCGTAATAATTCAAATTCTTTTACCCTAACGTTACCTATAACCCTAATCATATTAATTATACTATTTATTATTCTTAAATATATATATATCCTTAATAACAAAATGATCGAAATTATTACTTAAAGCCATTCGAAAAGTTCTTACGAAGCTTTTAATAAAAGTCGTAGGGAACATTAACGAAACTTGAATAATACCTTTCCAAATCCTTACTGAAGAGCTAACCTAGTTTAACCTGCACTTTTCGAAAATTAAAGGCTTAAGGAACCCAGCCACTTAGCATAGCAGCAAAAAAAGAAAAAAAAACATATAATAAAAAATTAAAGTAATATCGATATAAACGCCTTAAATTATCCGCTTTATTAGAAAAGGTTGCCCGCTTATTAAAAACCTTAAAAAGGAAACGATATTTTCGCTAAAAAGATTATCCCTCATCTTACGATTCGGATGGACCATTTAACTTAAAAAGTAATTTTAATAAATCTTTCCCGAATAAAAAAAGAAATTCGGACGATTTTAAATCCGGACGAAATACGGATTTAGGAAAGTATATTTAATTCGATTATAATAAATTATCTTTCCGATTTTACTATATTAAATGAAAATCCTAGATCGAAAAATACGAGTTAATTTTCGAATGATTTCTGCGTAAGTTTTGTAAAAAATACGCCAAAATTTTATTCGTACGAAATAAAATAAAACAGGATTACAAAAACCTTTTAAGCATACGAATTAAGTTTGCGACCACCGATAAACGGATCCGCTTAACTTATAATTAAAAAATATTTAAAATATAGTTTAAATTTTACATCCGATTTTTAAAAAAACATAAAAGTTAAATTAATAAACGATTTAAAAGAATTACGTTAATAATTAAGCCAAAACCCCCAAAGATTCGATTATTATTTTATAGGTTTAAAAATTTAATAAAGTATTTAAAAATCGGAGGAAAATTAAGCGAAATTCTTTTATACTAAGTTACCTCCTTTTCTTAAGTAAAATATTCTGAAATATATGGATTACCTGTCTTAGAAACGAAATAATATTGTAAACCTAACCACTTGCCACTGGGAGTTCCTAACCAGCATTAAGAAAAAGGACCAAAATCTAGCAACTAGTCGAAAAGGCCAGAGGAAAAAAAAAAAAAAAACTGAACGCTAAGCGAAACCGTCCTAATAATAAAACCGATACGGAATATTAACGAAATTCCTTTTCTAACTCTACTTAAGGGGGCCGTAAAGGCCAAAAGGGACGAAAATCTTAAAAAGGCCGAAAAAACTTAAATTTTATTTAGCCTCGTAATAATTACATTAATAATAAAGTTCCGAAACCAGACGATTAATAAGAACGACCCCCTAATTTACGTAACGATATTATTTATTTCAAATACGGAAATATAAGGCATATCCGACGTTATTATTCAAAAAAGTTCGAGCCGGAAAACGGGCCAAAAGTCTAAGTACAACGATTGGACTTAGGCCTAGTCTTTTTTATTTTATTTTTGTTTTACGCGTCTTGCGTACCTTATGTACGGTTATTTCCTTATCAGAAAAAAAGAGCCCTATATATACTTACTATAACTTAGATTTTTGTATCGTAATTAATTTAATTAATTATAGTTTTGCTTTAAAATATAAGTTAATATAAGCTTTTTACCGAATTAATAATTTGGGTATACTTAAAAATGTATTTATCTTTATATTTAAAGTTTATTAAACTAAATTAATCTTTCAATATAAAAAAGAGATAATTCGCCAAATTAAACGTTTTTGTATTATTATTAACCGTAACCTTAAAAAGGACGGCAACCGTATATTATTATCTTAAATAACATTAATAAAATACGGTATTATACTTAACCCGGCCAGGAATTAATAGTATTATGGCATTTATATATTATCCTTCTAAATATTTTCTTTAAAAGCTTTGACGAAAGTTTATAAAAACCGAACGGCCTATTATGCTATTATCATTTTACCTAAATCGGTATATATTAAAAAAGAATCCGAGGATATCATGGCTTTTGAACCTACTATTATCGAGCACTGTTTTAAAATTATCCAAAATTATGCAGCCTTTTTTAATATTAATAACGTAAATATTTTACCCAAACGATAAAAAGCTAATTATACGATCGATTTTATACCTAGCACTAAACTCTCATATTCTTTTATATACCTTTTAGCTTATATCGACCAAATAAAAGTTTATAATAAATTTAATGAGTTAATTAATCCTGCTAAAGCCTTTATTCTTTTTATATTAAAAAAGAACGGAAAATTACGTTTATATGTAAATTATCGTAAACTTAATAAGGTAACGATTAAGAATCGTTATATTCTCTCTCCTATTTTAGAACTATTAAACCGGATCACAAAAATAAAGATCATTTTTAAAATTAATCTTAAAGATATTTATTATCGAATCCGTATTAAAGAAAGTAATAAATAGAAAACCGCATTCCGTACGCGTTATAAATATTATGAATTCTTAATCTTACTTATGAAATTAATTAATATACTTGCTACTTTTTAAAATTATATTTATAAAATCTTTTAAAATATCTTAAATCATTTTTATATTACTTATTTTGATAATATATTAATCTTTTTAATAAATAAGAAATTTTGTACGAAATACTTACGAAAGGTAATTAAACGATTTTAAAATGCAAACCTTTACGTTAAACCTTTTAAGCATTAATTTTATTAACCTTTTATCGAATTTCTTAAATATGTAATTTTATAAAACGAAATCTTTATAAATCCGACTAGAATAAAAATTATTTAGGAATAACCGGAACCCGAATTTATTTATGCTATATAATAATTTATTAAGGTTTATAACTTTTATTACCGTTTTATTAAAATGTTTTCGCAAGTTATAATTCTTTTAAATTATTATTTAAAAAAATATGTACTAAAAAGATAATTAGGATAAGGTTTCCTGGATAAGTTAACAAAAAAGTCTTTTAAAAAGCTTATAATTACATTTAATAAAGCACCTTTCCTAATATTTTTTAACTTTAAAAAGCAAATAGTAATACAAATCGACAATTCGAAATATATAATATTTAGAACTTTATTACAAAAAGATAATCTGGGAAAATGACACCCGATCGCGTTTTAATTGCGAAAGTTTGCTAATACAAAAGTCAATTACGAGATACCCAATTAAAAAATAATAGCTATCGTAAAATCCTTCCGATATTAGCGTTATTATTTCCAGGGTAATAAATATATCGTAAAGGTTATGTTATATTATATTAATTTACGAAACTTTATAAATACTTTGAAATTTAACGACAAATAAACTCGGTAATATATATTACTTACCTCTTTTAATTTTATAATTAAATATTAACTTAAAAAACAAAACTCGATTAATTTAACCTCGAAATGCTTTAATTATATGAGAAAAAGGGCGGATAACTTAATATTAATACTTATGCTCGAAAAAAAGTTAATAATAAAATTTAAGTTATTCTTAACATATTCCGAATCGGAGGTATTAATTAGCGTTATTTTTACGGAAAAAACGCCCGAAAAACGTAAAGTTTTAATTTAGATAGTTACGTATAAACGGGCGTAGATAACGAATTAAGGCTTAACTTAACCGGAAGCCATAAAGGAATTAAAAAAACCGTAATTAATTACTCGCTTAAAAAACGTTTTTTTAATTTTAGCCGTATAATTTAACAACGAAATCCCGAATATAAGCAGATTTAATAAAAACTCGCTTACGATACCTTTATAAATCCTTAATAAAATATCGGCGTCGAAGGATTAATCCGATATTAAGGTTAATTATATATTTTAAGCGAAAAAGCTATTTATTACTAGATCGTGAAATTATATTACGACGACCTTCTTATTAGCTATTTCGGAATAGGAAAAACCTAGGAACGGATTAAATAATCGTATTTCTAGCCCGACTTAAAAAAGGATATACGAAATTACGTTACGAACTATACTATCTACTTCGGAAGTAAAACGAAACATTATCAGCCTTATAGCGAATTACAGACGTTACTTATACGCTTATTACTAATAAAAAAACTGGCTATAAACTTTTTATTAAATTAACTTTAATTTAGCATTAAGGCTACGAAATTAACATTATCTTAATAATAATAAACAGGTTTACAAAAATAACCTTTTTTTGTAATAATTACTATTATCATTAATATTAAATTTATTAAATTATTTTATTGAAAAATTAAATATTATTATAGACCCTTTACAGGAATCGTTTTTAACCGAAGCTTAATATTTATTAGCGTATTTTAGGAAAAATTATGCTATTATATTAAAATTAAGCGAAAGCTTTTAACGGAGTTTTATTCCTAAACTAATAATTAAACCGAACGGATAAATTAAAGACTTAAAAGATATATACGTTATTTTATAAAAAGCTAGCAGCTAACGTAACCTAAGTTATTACCTAAGGTATTTTTTACAATTAACTTTATAATAAACGGTATTACGAAAAATATTCTTTTAAAGTATTACATGGATATAAACCCGAAATTAAGGTCTTCCTTAAAGACCAAACAGTTTTAAAAAAGGTTCTAATAATATACGCTAAAATTTAAAACCTTAAAAAATTCTAAAAAGAATTAAGCGAACGGTAGCAAAACGTTACCGAAATATATAAAAAGCATTATAATAACAAATACGAAATCCTTACCTATAAAGTAAAATGAAGAATAAAGTTATTTACAAAGAACATAAAAACGTAAATACCATAAGCTAATTTTAAAATATATTAAGTTATTCCGCATTATTAACAAAATTAATTCTTAAAAGTACCGTTTAACTTTTCCCTAATAATATAACCGCTTACATCCCGTTTTCCCTATTCAACTATTAAAACCGTAAACGGCCAAAACGGATTATTTATTAATAATGCCCGAATGAAAAAAAAGATATAAAATAAAAGCTTAAAAATATTATGGGATAATAAACCTTTAAAAGGTAATTATATTATAAAGTAAAATAAATTGGTTAACCCTTTAAGTATAATTACTAAGATAATAGCGAAAATATAAAAAACGCGAAAAAAACTATTAATAAATATAAACGGCGGCAAAAATAACGAAAGAATAAAAAAATCTTTTATTATTTAAAAAATAACGAATCGCCTAGGATACAAATCTAAAGAAACTATAAAACCTTAGCGAACAATTATAGAAATTACGCCATTCCAACTTTATAACATTCAAAATCGAACCCAATTCTTTAAAATTAATGATTTTACGCCTTACCAATCGGCCATATTACAAAAGCCCGAACCTGCCCCGAAACTTAACCGAATCAGACAATAAAGTCGCATATATCGTTAGTAAAACGAGCCACCTTCTAATCCCACTTATTATCCTAAAAACTGTTATAGGGACAGGGGTTCCTGTCTTGGAGAGACCAACCTTCGGGGCTTGGCTCGTGCCCGTCACGAGTAAACCTCGGAGGGGGAGGCTTGGCTCTCAAGGTGATCTGGTTGATCTGGATGATCTGGGACCAGATCACATAGATTATACAGATCTACGACACACTCACTGAAAGACAATTGGATATATATGAACTAAGTTCCCTCTATAAATAGCACCTACTTAGTTTCGCTCCTTAGCTATCAATCTAAACCTACAGCCAGAGGCAGTCGTTCTCTATTGTGGGAAGAGTCTTCAAACCTCTTTAACGAACAAACCTCTAGTGAATCATTCCTCGCCCTATTATTACCTGCAAATCAAGACCCCTTTTCGGATATTACCTCATCAAGATCAGGCCCTATTTTTGAGGTTGTGGCTGCGCCTGCGGCGTAGCTATGGCTAGAGCTTTCCAAAAACCAGTAGCTTTAAGTACCGACCTACAAAAGGCTCATATAAGCCCCACAAAAAACACAAACCTCAAAAATAAGGCTTGATAGCAAGTTATGATTTTTTGGTTCCGTTTTGGGCATTCCCATATAAATCTTCAAAAACCTTTAATTTGAATTCTTTAAAGATAACTTTAATTTAATATTACTTATTTTATAATTATTAAAAGTTAATACAAAATTAAAATCTTTATCTTTTTATATATATTTAGTCCTAATTAAAACGTAATTAATAAAATTCGCCCGAAAAAAAGGTTAAAAATTCCGTTTTAAGTAAATCTTTAATCCGGAACGCCTTTATAGCTGCGATAACGTAATTACTGTATATAACATTTCGTTATGGACTTTTTAAAGGTAATTTAATATAAAAAAAGCCCGTACAGCTATTGTTTTGGCCGTATGGGTTATGGTTATTACGTTATAGCTATAGAGGCGTTCCAGTTAATTAAGTTCGGACCTTTTTTATGGTTGTAACGTAATAACTACCGGTTGCAATATTTTATCATAAGCCTTCTAAGGGTAATTTAATATAGAAGAAGCTTATTTAGCTATTTTTTTATCCGTACGAGTTATAGTTATTACGTCGTAATAAAAAGGGCGTTCCGGACTTAATCGACCTTAACCTTTATACGGTTATGACGTAATAACCATAACCCGTACGGCTGAAAAAATTGATATACGGGCTTCTTCCATATAAAATATACTTAGGAGACCCGGTGCACGATGATGCGACCTGTGGTGTTACGTCGGAGCCATGAGGGCGTTATGGTCGCCCATTTTCTAGACCTGAACCTAGTCATATTGGCTGCAATTACCACTTAAAAAAATTAAAAAGATTCCTATACGTATATAAGCTTATTTTCGATACGTATATACAGTTTTATACTTATCGGCTTTGATTTGGTTACGTAATTATTTCTTTTTATTTAAATCTTGGCATTTTAAAAAGAAATGGAAAGAAAGTTGATAATTTGGATGGAAGCGCCTAAAACGGACCCTCTTTTCGCACAACTTCAACTTAGGCCTCGCTGGCTCGTTACGAGGATTTGGAATTTAATTGGTTAATTTTTAGCGTGATATAACAGTACATACAAACGAGCCAGCGAGGCCTGAGGTAGCTGAGGTAATTCGGATACTGCTCATACCTCCAGGTGAATGTATGACAGGTTCGTTACAAAAACGCTCCGAACCAAAATCGGAGCCTTCGTTGCCATGACGAAAAACCTTCTCGATTTCGCGTAAAAAGGCCACGTAAGCCGCCAGCTAGGCAAAAAAGCCGCAATCTTTAAGTAATAAACGCGAAAACGTCTCGCGCCGATACACCATCTTTTTAGTAACAAGTTAATTACGTTAGTTACGGAGTAGAACTATCGGAAATATCGGAAATACTTATAACGAAAGGCGCCGGGATCGCGTAACGAAAAAAAAAAAGGCGCGATAACCCGCAACTACCGACTGATACTTATTATAAATAAACTAAAAGCCGATAAAAAATTAGCGAAACGAACTCGAAAAAGGCGAAAATACGGGGCGACTTACCGCCGTAGTACCGACCTTGCCGGTCAGACTAAACTTTATCTGGTAAATAAAAAGTAAGTAAAAAAAGGCTTACGTAAGGCGCTATTAGACGGCGGCGAAAAGGATACGTTAGTTAATACCTATACCCTAAATAAAGTTGCCGTCGTCGTCGCCGTCCTACTAATCGAACAACTCGGTTAACTATTTAATAAACTCCTAAAAACGGAGTACGTTAAAAGCTATAATAATAAGGTATTTAAGGATAGCCGAAACGTTAATAAGATAAGTCCACATAAAAGGCGAATTAACTTATAGGTTCGTACGTATTATAATTACTAAAGTAACTTATGTAAGCAAAAAAAATCCGGAAATTCAAATTTGCAAAAAATAGCAAAAAAAAACCCTTTATAAAAACGGAAAGCATTTTCGGCCTTATAAAAATAAAGGCGATATACGTTCGTAACAAAAACGCGAACGGTATCATAAAAACGCAAACTATAACGGCGGTTACGTATTTTTTTAATTTAACCGCAAAAAGGTATAATTATAAAAGGACGATAAAAATATAATAAAACAAAAGTAATTAAAAGTCGAAAAGGGCGCGGATTAAAAATATGTAAACGAACATAAAAGAAGATAATATTAAATCTGTATAAAAAAAAGAAAGCTAAAAAATTAAAAGAAAAAACTAGGCAATATTTATAAGTAAACGAAACTGGATAAATTATAAGGAAAACTAAATACGAAATAAGGCGATTACTTAAAACGATCTTAAATATTTGCAACCATATAATAATACCCATTCCAAATTACCTAGATCATAACAAAAATATATCGCTACATTATGCACATTATGATATCAGGCCCACCTATTCCACATATATAATGCCGGGCCGGCATTATAAGGAAGGGGGAGATAGTTGTCACATGCAGGCCTACTGGCCTGGCACCTCTACACTACTTATGTCCTCTTTCCTAGTGTACTACAGCTTTCATACCATATAAGGGCCTTCGGCCCTTATCTATCTAGGTAAAGGGACAAAAGTCTGTCCTGTCCTAACCCTACCCCATAGGAATAGACTGGTTATACCTGACTTAAAGCCGCCTCCGTAACAGGTATCCGTATAGCTGATGTTTATATATATTTCGTATTAACGTTTTTTGGTATTTTTTGGGGATTTATGTTTTTTTTTATTCTTTAATTTCAAAGTAAGTTGTTATTATATTCTTAAATTTTCTAGTAAAGGTTAGAAAGTGTTGCTTTAATTATTATTATTTATTGTGATTATAAATATCCTTTTAGCGTAATATTAAAGATCTGGTAGTTAACTTTGATTACTTTTTTTTGGAGGTCCGGTTTTCGATTAAGGATATCTGCTTTGCCGTTTTTTAATCCTTTTTGGTAAATAATAATAAAGTTATATTTTGCTCTTCTTTTAGCGTAACGTAGTTATCGTTCTGTAAATTTTTTAGTAGTGGTAAAGCGAATAAGGTTTTTATAATTAGTGTATACTTTAACTTGGTAAAAGTTTTCTTTAAGGTAATGTTTGAATTTTCGGAAAGTTTTAATAATAGTCATAAATTTCTTATTAGAAATAGCCTAATTTAACTTTGTTTTTTTTTTAATTTATAAGAATAAAAGATAATAAGGTATAAATTGCTTTAATTATTGCGGTATCCGATTATTACGCTTAAAACGTAACCCAAAGCGTCGGTTTTAAGTTTAATTAGGCGGCTTAGGTCGTATATAATTAATACTAGCTTACTAATAATCGAGTTTTTGATTTTTTTAAAAAGCGGTTTTTTTGGGTTATTTAAAGGAACTTATTTTCTTTTTTATTAAGTTAGATAATAACGTAGTTATTTTATTAAAGTTTTGAATAAATCTTTTGTAATAGTTAGCAAATCCGAAAAAAACTTATACTTCCTTAAATATAATGAATATCTCCTATTTCTACACTGCAGCGATTTTTTAGGGTTTATCCTAATATATCTCGGGGTAATAATATGTTTTAAAAATTCTACTTTTTACGTATAAAACTGGCTTTTTTCCGTATTAACTAGTAAGTTGGCGTTTTATAAGGCTTGAAAAATTGTATAAACGTGTTTTATATGCTTTTTTTTATTTTTCGAATAAATAAAAATGTTATTAAGGTAATAAATAACGAAGATATTTAAGTACTTCCTAAGTATATAGTTAATTATTTGCTAAAAGGTTGTTAGTGCGTTCATAAGTCCGAAAGGTATAACGAGGTATTCGAAAAGTTCGTATTTCGTTTTAAAAATTATTTTTATTCGTATCCTAGTTTAATACGAATTTGATTATATCCTTTTTTAAGATTTAGGTTCGTAAATCAACTTATTCCGTAAAGGCGATCTTTTATTTCGTTAATTAAGGGTAACGATGTTTTATCTTTAACTGTAATATCGTTTTATTATTTGTAGTTAATAATTAGGCGTAACTTTCCGTTTTTTTGAATACGAAAAATATAGGGTATCCGGCTGACAAATTAAAACGTTTTATATAACCTTTTCGAAACTTGTCCTTAAGGTATTTACGTAATACTTATAATTTTATTTCGTTAAAATTATAAATTGGGTAAAATCTGGTCGATATTTCTTCCTTAAGAATTATCTTATAGTTTTATTCGTTATGTTCTCGTAATTTCGTTTCGAATTTTTTCCGAAATAGTCGTTTATATTTGTGATATTATAGAGGTACGTTGGTTATGGTTTTTAGTTTTGGGGGTTGATGCTATAGGTAATCGTTTATCTTTTGTAATTTTGTTTTAATGGTAACGATAATGAGTCGTATTTTTCTATAATACTCTTATTCTTTTTGATGTTTTGTTCCTATGGGTAGTAAGGTTTTTGTTGTGTTTTTATGCCTATATTCGTCGTTATTTTCGATCGAGTGTTAAGATTTCTTTTTGTCCTTCTTTTTTTTATCGAGTGGATATAAAGCGAACTTTACCTAGTTAGTTATTTAATCGATTAAAGGGTTATATTAATATAGCCATAGTTTTTCGAAAATTGTATCATAGTTCCTTATTAGAACGATGCGAAGTTTACTGTCTAGTTTCGTCCGTTAACGAAAACCTTGAGGTAATTAATCTTGTAAGTGGTTTTTCCGTTATCGTAAGTAAATATCTAAGCTTTTACGTTTTCGGTAATATAAGGTTTTATCTTTTTTTATAGTAATCGAAGTCGACTAACTATATCCGGCATAATGTAATTACTTTTTATTACTTTGTACTTTATAAATACGGTAAATTAATGTATTCTAATTCGTACTTATAAGGTAATAAGGTCGTTTTTGGTTCCTATCGTTACGTTTAAAGCCCTTTTAGAAAGCTCTTGCTGGTTTTAAGTTTTATTATCTTGCGGCTTTCCTATAGGTGGCGTTCGTATTTTAATTCGTTTTTTAATGGCTTAATGCGTTTTTAGTTTTATTAATTAAGGGCTTGTAATTGCTTTAATTATTCTTCCTGTCGGCGTAAAATAACTTTAAGTAAGAGGATTTACTATTGCGTAGTCACTGTATCAAAAGACTGCATTAATAAGTGCGCACTTATTGCGCTACTTATCTGACATTTGCGTTCGGAAGTCTTTTTTGCTAATATATTTTGATTCAGGGGTTTCTTGTTTTTTTGGTTATGCTTGGAACTGGGCGTTATATTATCTTATGTTTTCGCTTTTCTTTCTAGATTTCATCTTTAATTTCTTATCGTTCGTTCGGGTCGTTTATAATTGTTAATCGGAAGTTTAGATCATTAATTATTTCTAAAAATGCGTTTATAACAGTTTGGTAAACTTATTCCTTTTTTATTTTATAGTCGTATTATCCGAAATGATATACGGGATTTCTATCAGAATAAGTTTTTCTTTCGGGTTAATTTGTTATTATCGTAATAATGTTAATAATATATTTTAAGTCATATGTTTTTAAGTACCTGTATTATCGTTAATTTTTAAGATCATTTTTAATTTAGTTATAAAAGTCGAATTCTTAATTATATATCCGCGTAAGTCGTTTTTTAATGTATCGTTATTTTTTCATATGTTTAAAGTAATAAACGCGCTTATATTAAATAGTATAAAACTTTTCATATCGGTTTAATCATCTTAATAGCAGGTTCTCGTCTTAACCTTAGTATTTCTTAATCTATACGTTTAGTTTCAACTATTTATATTGTTATCGCGTTTTTTATTAAAAATAGAAAAGTGACTTATCATTTATAAGCTTTTTTTATTTATCGTATTCCTTTAGTTATTAAGTTATTATAAGTTTTATAATAAGGCCCTGTTATTTTTAAATAGTTATTTAAAATAATCTTTTTATTTTTTATAATCTTTTCAACATCTTTTTAAGGGAATTATAGTTATCTTTAATTTGAATTATTTTAATTAATTTATTATTACCTTGGTTATTTTAGGGGGGTCTTTAAAGAACCGGCGTTTAGGTATTTTATCGTATCTTTTTAAGTACTTCATATTAATAAGCTTTATATTTTATTTTATTATAATTAAAGCCTTTAATAATGCGAAAGTTACGTTATTAATTTACCTTTAGTTTTACAAGTCTTAATATCGTTTTATAAAAAGTAAGAAGCATATTTATTTTATAGTAGTTGCCTTTTAAATATCTAGATTTGAGAAAATAATGTCTTTTTTTCTATTCGGCGTTTATATTATCGGTTATTAATTTTAATTACTTTGTTAATATATTTGTTAAAACTAAAAAAAACTTTAATACGAATAATCTCGTTTTTAACGGTTTTTTTTAAGTTTTTATAAAAGGTATTTATTATATCTTATCGTTAATTTATCTAGTACGCGATAAAGTCTGCTTAAATAATACCGCATACTTTAATATTAAACCTTTTTAAATTGATTAAAGAATATTTTATCCGGATTTTCGTTTTTCGTTAAGGTTTCCGTATATATTTCGGACCTTTTATTCGAAATTAATGTAATATTCGAACAATTTATTAATGTTTCTTTTAGTCGTTTTTGATATTTTCCAAGTAATCTCGTAAGGTAGGTTCGAACTATCTTAAGGCGTTTCCTTTAAGGCCTCCGGTAATAGTAATAATTTTATCAGCTTCGTCGACCAAGGAGTTTCGATAAAAGTAAAAATAAGATTTGGTTTAAGTTAAAAAGGGTTATATATTTTCGGTATTATCGAAAGGTTTTAAGGCCTTAATCTTTTCTTTAGGTCCCGTAGTAGGTTATACCTTAACCTAGTTTTCGAGTTATTTGTTAGCCTTTTCGAATTCCTGAATCTTTATATTATGGCGATTATAACGTTTCCTAATTTCTTAAAAGTAAGTTCTCTAGTTACAAATCAACTAGTAAATATACTATCGGGGTATTATTTAAAGTTTAACGGTATTGTTAAATAAAAACTTATAACGTATAACGGTTAAGAGGTTTAATTAATTATTAAACTTAATTATACGATTTATGTTAATAATAATATTATGAAAAAGTAAGTAATAAGGTATTTAATAATTATATTTAATAGTAGTAAATTATTAAAAGTAATTTAGGTAACTAAATTATATTATAAGCTACTAATTTATTTAAACTATAGTAATAATAAGCGTATATATCCTAACTTGGATATTTTTGGATTTATCTTATTTATTTTTATCTATATCGTATAAGTACATGAATCCGTTTGGATGAGTTGAATCAATCTTTATCCATATTACGTGATCCTGGTCGGTAGTTCCTTTAATCTTGTCCCGACCGTGTGCCTGAGTGGGTAAGGTGTTGGTTCGTAACAAAAAGGGGTTAGAAATTTAAACCTCGATCCGTTTTACAATATCTTTTAAACTAATTATTTATTAAAATAATTAAGCTTGGAAAATAAAGCTTTAACTTATATTAACCTTGTATTAATTAAAGGAATTATGTTATATAATTTCGAATATGGGATACCGATAATCCGTAACGAAATAATGTTTATAAAAATTATTTTACATCCGGCATATAAGTTATATAAAGTTACTAAACGAATTAAGCTTTCAATATTACTGTTTAAGTGAATAAAGATTTCTAAATAAATTAACTTTGAATTTTATTTTTTTATATATAATTTAATTTATTAAAATAATGATAATCGAATGTTTTTTAAAAAAAGATTTACTGAAAATTTTAAGAATATTACAAAACTGGTAGCGAAATTATAAAAGAAAAATAGTAACGACCTTTAAAATTCCGAAGCTCAGATTTTAAATCGATATAAAGAGAATTACGAGCGATAGTTTGTCCGGCTACTTCGGATTACGAAAAATCTTTAAAATTCGAACAAGAATCGACGTAGATAGGAATAAGATAAAATAGTTTACGAAAAGGATAGGCTTAATAAAGCTTAGAAATTAAGATAGTAATCTAGTATTTTATCTAATTATATTTACACGATCACGTCTTTTTTAAGAAGATAGTCCATTATTATAAAAGTATTTTTTAATTAAAATCGCTTTATTTATAAGTATGTGTATATTATTTATCTTTTACTTAGTTTTGAATTAAAAAATAAGTCTTCTTATTTATCAAGATTTTTAAAACATATATATAATAATAAAATGTAAACGTTATATATATAAAAGATTAAAAATAATTATCATAGCTTAGTAATAAAAAGGGTCTGTTAAAATCTTTTTAAAAGCGAAGTTTTTATATTTAAAACGCTGTTATTATATAATAATATTATTTATATAAAATAGATTATATTTAAAAGAAAAACGATAAATATGAAAATAAAAGGTTTAAAATTAAAAGAATATTTATTTTATAAGAAGACGAATATCTTTTAATAGAGTAGGAAAATAATAATAAATTTCTTTTTTACAACGTTTAAAGTTATCGTTATAAAGAGATTTAAACGAAGAAGAAAAAGCATAATATATATGATAAGTCTTAATATAATGCTCGTATTTATATAAAATTATAAATACTTTAAACGAAAAGAAATCCGCTTATTATAAATTAAATCGTTACGTTTTAGTTATTCTTGAAGTTTATTATTACAAGGTATTAAAATATTATAACCCAGCCAGTCTTGGCCCCTTTAAACGGTCGGAACTATAAGTAAAAGAACCCCGACCGAACAAATTACGTAATCAGAGAAAAGTTAAACCCAATCGGTTCAACTATACTCGATTAATAATTAAACGGGATCGGTTCGATGATATCGCTTATATTCGATTATAGAAAACGGAATAGGATATGTACGTTTATTACCTTTTATAATTTAGATAAATTACCAGCTTATAATATAATTTAATTACTTAAATTATCTTTAATAATTTGTTATTACTAAATATAACTATCGCGTACCTTACTACTTAATTTCCTATAATATTATTATTAACATAAACCGTATAATTTAGATATAATAATTAGTTAAACCGATTTATCGGTTTACGTTATAAGCTTTTATTTAATAATTGTCAGCAGTCACAGTGATCAAATGCAGGAATCTGGCGTAACTCTCATGCGTTGGTTCTATGTGTTCTAGGAAAGGACAAATCTAGTCCGTGGGCAATCGCCCTTACATACATAATTGTGTGACAAAGGATCGTCTGAGGACAAAGGGTGTTCCAGGCAGCACTCCTGCAGCCTGGGCCCACAAAGCCAGCCAGCAGGCAACACCTGTACGCACCAATTGCCGACACGCCCTCTTGCGTCAGGTGACCATAGCTGGAAAATCCAAAAGTTAAATCTAATCTGTACGGGGATTAAACCGTAATCTTTATTTTTAACTTATTTTCTTAAGTTCCAAGTTCCGTATAAACCGCTTAAAGTTTGCCTTATTAAATGGCTTTATAAAACCATCGGCAGGGTTATCTTTGCTTTTTACGTACTGAAAGCTGATATTTCCTATATGGACTTCTTAACGAACGTAATGGTATTTAACTTTAATATAACGCTTTTTTCTCGACATTTACGTTTTTTTTACCTACTTTAAGGCCTTTATATTGTTTTCCAGGATGGAAATAAAACCTTTAAGTATAAGTTTTAGTTTTATTAAGAAGTTCCTAATCCCTGTTACCTCCGTTATAGCTATTCTTATTTTTACGTATTTTATTTCCGTAATGCATTTCGTAATAACGCCTTATAACTTTAAGATTTAAGATACGGATATTTTAGTTATAAAAAATATATATCCAGTTATGGATTTTGCTAATTTGTTATTATCCGCAAAGCTTATATTTATTGTTCCGAATAACCTTAAGTTATTATATTTTTGATACGGGTAATTTTATTTTAATTTCCGGTACCAAAAAAATAGGTTTATTATACCGTTTAAATAATGTAACAATTTTTTAATATATTCTTAATATTTAGGTAACGGGTTATTTATAAACCTAACCCAAGTTAACGTTATAAACGTTATATCCGGTTTATTAATATAATTAAAAAAATTAAATTTTTTTTATTAAATTTATATATTCGAATATATCTTTTTTATTAACTTTACGGTTATATCTTATAACGTACTTTAAATAATTTTTGATAAATAATATAAGCTTTTTTCGTATTTCGTTTAATTTAATTAATTTTAGTAATTTTTCGATATATTATTATTGGTTTAACCTAACGTTACCAATTAACGAAAAACAAATAATTCGTACGCCTAGGTATTAATCCGCGTTTTTTAAATCCTTAATAAGGACGTCCTTACCGATTTTTTTAATAACGCTTTTAAAGTATTATCTGTTAACTCCGAAAAGCAGGAAATTATTAACGTATAAAACGATAATACTTTTAGTTTTAAGGTTAAAATAAATCGTATTATCCGAAATTAACGGATGAAAACCTAATTTCGTAAGTATTTCTTTAACTTTTTCTTACCAAATAACTTTAACCTGTTTTAGGCCGTATAAAGGGTTTATTAACTTGATAATTTTTTTAAAAAAGAACTGGTACTTTTATTTATTTTCCGGGTACGTATCGAAATATTTCTTTAACATAAGGAATTACTTTATATAAATATTTTCCTTTAGGTTTTTATTTAAATACGTAACGATAAAGTCGATTTGGAAAATATACCAGCCTAAATAGGTAATTAAAGTTATCAGGATCCTTTAATATACAGCTTTTACGGTATTCGTTACGGTTTTATTATAATTTATTCCTTTTCGTTATATAAAGCTTTTTGCGTAAATACGGGCCTTAAACTTATTTAACGTTTTTATAAATATATATTTCTTTCTTAATACCTATTTGGCATTAATAAGGTATCCGTAAATACGGCCTTTATCGAAAAGTATAAAGTTAAAAGTTTTACGTAAAAGGTTTTTTTTAATTTCCGTAAAAATTATTTTAAATTATATCTTTCGTTTTGGGCCTTTTATAACTTTTTTTAAGGACGGGCCGTCGTCCGTTATTATAAATAGCTTATAAATAATAAATAACTTACTTAAATTAATATTTTTCGAATTCTTAAATATGCTATCGTACTTATCCTTTAACATATTAATTATTTGTTAATACTTATAAACGTTCCGGATAACCCGTTTGGCGTTTCCGGAACTATTAAAAAAATTTTCGTCGTTATTTAACGGGCTGAAATAAAAAGTATGTAAGCCGTAATTATCGCCTTTTTAGGTTAAAGCTAGCTTTAATTTACGTATTAATTCTAGGGCTTTATCTGGAGCCTTCAGGGTATACAGCTTAAAAACCGTTTTTTTCGAACGCCCTTTTTTACGTTTAACCTTTTTAATTTCTTTATCCGTATCATTTTTTAAAACGACGTTATAGTCCTTATTCTTTACTTTAACGCCCTATTTTTAACGGTATTTTAAACGCTTTTATACTAGTTACGGAAGTAATTAGATAATATCCTTAAGGTTTAAAAGTTACCCTAGCTTTTTTAGGTTTTCATAAATTATAACGTACGGCATAATAAATATTTTATCGCCTTTTAGCAATTATATTTTATAATTATAAATCCTTTTATAATTTAATAATATTCCCTTAATTTTTCGGGCCTTTAATTTTTTTAACTTGGTTTTGTAATTCCTATCGATTAAAACCGTATATCTGCTATCGAAAATGCGGAAATAATTATTATTAGGTTTGTATAATTATCCTTTAAAATTAAATACTTTTTTAAAATATTCGATTAACGTTATATTATTTACCGTAAACTATTTAATCTTATTAATCGTATGCGTTATAACCTTTATAACGAAATCTTAAAAATATATAAGGATCTTTATTTGCGCGAAGGTTATATACGCCTCGTCTTATAAAAATTAAATACCTTTTTCCGTAATTCCGTTTTAATATTAGTTATATGGGCTAAAAATTACTAGCTTGATATCCTTTATAACGCAAAAGTTTTTAATAATTATTATGCCGAATTCCTTACCGCCGTTCAGGCGCAATATTTGCACTTTTTTGCTTTGGCCTTTTATATCAAAGGAAATCGTTTTTAAACGCTTAATTATTCGTATGATATATGTATATAAGCTTTGCTGGGTTTCGTCTTTAATCTTAAATAAATAATATTTTTTATAACGTAAAAAGTTATCTATAATAAGGCCATAATAAACCTTGTTTTTAATGTTAACAGGCTTAACGGACCTTATATCATACCAAATAATTTTTTTTACGTATAACCCTTATCTTTAAGGGTTTATAAATAATATCTTCCGTATCTTACTTTCGTTATACGCTATACAAAAAAGTAATTTTATATCTCCGGGATTTATATCGATCCTTATAAACTTTTTAATAATTTAAATTAATCGTTTAATATTAAGATAGCAAAGGCGGCGGTATTAAAGGATAAATTTTTTTATAACTTCGTCCGTTATAAAAACCTTTCCATCCTTAAAAGCGCTTATAAGCATTCGCTTTAAGTTATCGCCATTTTTTTTACCGAATGCCTTCCTTAGCCCGTAACCTTATTGCCAATTTTCGTTATTCGTAAATTCCGGGGCCTTAATAATAGGCTCCGGCTTTCCATAAAGCTATAAAAAAAAGTCTTTCCGAGGTATGTTAATCGTTATTAACTGGGACTTATTAAAATTTATTAAGGTATTTTTATTTAGGTAACCTTCCCTTTTATAATATATCTTTTTAAAAAATACCTTTAAAGGGAAGTTATTAATATATAACGTATATTTTACCAAAATTTCGTTATTCTTTTTTCGGGAACCTTTTAAGGCCCATTTTATTATCCCAACGGAGGTGGCTAGCATTAGCCCACCATTTATCATAATATAAATTTCCTTAAACTTGATATTTAAAATAATATTTTTCTCGAAATCCTTAATATTGTTCGTAATATTAACGTTCGCTCCTAAATTTTAAAGCAACTTATTTTTATCGTTAATCATAAATAAATAAATATAAAAAAGTATAACGCTTTTTATAACGGTTACTTTAGGGATCTTAATTACTAAAGCTTTAACGTATCCGATTATTATAATTTTAGCGCATTCGATTGCTATAACTACCTTTCCAATAGTTGCTTTAGGGCACTCAGTCATTAAAGGCCTTACAGCTAACTCCTATAATATCTCATTATATTATTACATCAGGTCCTAAAGCTGCTAATTATCGGCTTAAGCGTTAAATGTTCCTCCATTAAAGCGATATACGTTTTTCAGGCCTTTAAGGATAAATTATTCTTCGCCCTAACCACCTCCTTAGATATTACGAAAACTGTTACTTCGATTATTATTACTATTATTGCTTCCTTAATATTAACCCTTTTTACCTTTTTTTCCTTTACCGTTCTTTTCCTTTTAAGGCTTAGGGTAATTCTTAGCTAAATGTTTATATTTACCGTAATTAAAGTAAAAGGGATTTCCGTTTTTATTTTATGCGGGCTTATTATTTTTGTTATTATTATTACCTTTACCTTTACCTTTTTAAGCGTTATAAAACTTCCAGTTTTTTTTTTATTACCAAAACGATTATAAAATTCGTTATTAAAGTCGTTAATTAATTGTTGGAAAAAATAATCCGTTTAACGTAACATTAATTATATCGTTTTGTACCAGCTGCCAGTGCGGTCCTTTATAACAGTAAGAAACATAATAATATGTTCCTCGGTTTCGAGCTTTATATTATAACCTTTAACTTCCCGAAAAAGCTTTTAAAATTTAATAATAAACTGTATTAAGTTTTTACCGTTATATATAATTTTACTTAATTTTTTCCAAAAAAACCTTTACCTAACCTTATTTATTACGGCGTAAGTTTTTTGAAAATTTTTTAATATTTTCGTTTCCTTTTTAATATTTATAATTAATTTAAAGGGTACTCTTTTGTAGGTTTTGGTAATAGCTTTAGCGAAACGTAGTTAATTTAATTATTTTGATTTTATACTTTTTTTATAATTAATTTCCTTAAATGCAAAATTTAACGCGTTACTTTAAAGCTTTTAATTAACCTAACCGAGCAGGTAATTCTTTTTATCCAGCGTAAAATTAAAGCGCTTCTAGCAAAGCTTGCTATTTCTATTATTGGACTTTTTTTTTTTTAGGCATATACCTACCCTGTTGGAATTATTTAAGTTGCTGGAAAAACCGGATAAATTATTAAAAAAGCTGTTACGTTTTTTGTTACGCTTTTTTAAGAAAACCTAAAATAAGTTTAAAAATAAGGATAAAGACGAAAAACTGTTTAAATTATTAAAATCGTCGCGTACCATATTTCTTTTCTTAAATAACTTTACCTTCTTATTTTTCGCTTTTTTAAGGGGGTCGGATTTCTTAATAAACTATTTCCTAGGCTTTATTTCGCCTTTTCTTAAGGGGTTAATTTTTTTTACGTCGTTTTCTTTCATTATAACGGGAGTTTCTTTCGAATTACTCGCCCGCATTTCGGGCTAAGCGCTTTGCGACGCCTTAAGCGCTTTCGCCTATACATTCGCATTCCGTAACTTCGTTAGTTAAAACCCGTCCAAAAATTATATTATTATTTCGTTTAATTACATTATCGACTTTTTAATTTCTCTGTTTTAAAGCCTTAATTTTTTAACCTTTTTTTTAACTTGTAAGTATTTATCTTCCCGTACTTTAACGTCCCGTTTAATATTACCTAAATTATTGCCTAAGGATATATAAAACTTGTTTAAATCTAATTTGGGATGTTATTTTTGGATAAGTAAGGTTCTTAACCTATCTGCTTTTAACTGTTATTGCTAAAACAATAAATCATTTTCCATTAAAGATAATTCTTATTTTTCCTCCTGCCTTCCTTTACTATAATACTTTTCGGGTAAAAGTACGCGTTTGGGGAAAAGGAAAAAGTTATCATTTTGTTTCTGGCCCTTCATAAAAACAAAGCCCTTATCGGATGGGTTGCTAACTATTAGCTTAGTAAGGAACCCTCCTGGGATACGGCGTTGGCCTAACATCGTTAACTGCTATTTGACTCTTTTCTTAAATCGTTGGCTAAGCGGCTCTCTTTTAAACCTCTTGCTCTTTCTAATAATAACTTAGTTGTTGCCGCTACCAGACTGCAATTAACCACTTCGTATGACGTGCTAGGTTATTAATAACCAGAAAATGCTACCATATCAGCAGTTACAGTGATCAAATGCAGGAATCTGGCGTAACTCTCATGCGTTAGTTCTATATGTTCTAGGAAAGGACAAATCTAGTCCGTGGGCAATCGCCCTTACATACATGATTGTGTGACAAAGGATCGTCTAAGGACAAAGGGTGTTCCAGGCAGCACTCCTGCAGCCTGGGCCCACAAAGCCAGCCAGCAGGCAACACCTGTACGCACCAATTGCCGACAATAATGTTATTAAAATTTAAGCAATACCCTTAATATTATGTCATTTAGCAAGTAACTCGTTCTTAAAAAAACTTTTCCAGGTTTCCGAAGATCATATTATAAGTTTCGACAACGAAAAAATTCGACTTAATTTTTTTTAAAAAAAGCCTTACATCGATTTGATTAATTAATTAACGCGGTTACGTAACTTGTTAACGATAAAACCGAATTTACTCGTACGTTAAAGGAAACCCGTAACTAATTAAAGGTCCAAAAAATCGAACTAGTTAAATAAGCAAACATGAAAGAGTTCGATTAACCGTATCAGCTAATCTAACTAACATAACCTGTCAGATATAAGGGACATCAGTTCAGTTGTTATATTCGGTCAGTTGTAGGTAATGTTGCACTTATATAACTTTAAATAGCTTAGCTACGGAATATGTATGAGCTGATAAGTAGGTGACCTTTCCGTATATGGAGTGCGCTAAGCACCCCCTAGTTAGCTGACATAACCCGCTTAAATAGCTTATGGTAAAAAAGCCGAAAAGGTTTTAAAACTTGCTAAACTTAACCCTTTTAATAGAACTCCCATTAAATTATAACAGCTCTTTACAAAATATCGCGCGTACTTCGAATGCTTTTTAATTAAACTTACAATATTTATTTTTCGGATTTAATTTATTATGAAACAACTAATAAAAAACGTTATTACTTAGTTTAAATCTACTCTTTATAAATAAGTTACCAATCCCCTTAAATAAAAATCCGTAATAACTATGATAAGTTATAACGATTATAAAAAGTTCGAGGAAAAATTAAGAAAAGTATTCTAAATAATAAATAAAAATATTAAGGCCGAAAACAAAATTAAAGATTTAAAATAAAAAGGTCAGCTTTTAAATACGGTAACTCTTTAGTTTGATTAACTTTAAAAATTAATTAAAGATAAAAAGTATTAATAATTGCGTTTTTAACGGCTCAAAAAAAGTCTAGAAAACCCTATTTAAAAACGAACGCCCCGAGAAATTAGTAGACTATATCGCCATGACAATTAAAATTAACGACCGATAATACGCCCTAAAAACTCAACACTTTAAAGACCAATAAATAACAAGCCAAGGCATTTCTCTAATACGAGCATATCATAAAGAACGAACATATCTCATAGAACGATACCTAAACCCATAGAAATAAAAACAATACAACAATAAGATTAACACCAGATTTAATGTTATAATTATAATAAAATAAAACATAAAATCTATTAATATAAGGTACTCAAAAAATAGCGACAGTAATAAGGTACTTAGATATTAGTTTTCTAAAAACCCCTTTAAAATAATTAAGATAATAATAACGAAATAATTAACATAATCGAAATTAAAAACGATTATAATTCCCTTAAAATATTATAAGAAGGACTATAAGAAACGAAAAAGCTATCTCAGGTAACTATTTAAAAATAACAAACTTCTACCACAGGACTTAGGGTAACTTAATAATTAAAAAAATACGACGGATAAAAAAAGCTTACCAAAAATAAATTACTCTCTAGATTATAATAAAAACGGCGATAATAGTGGGAATAGTCAGAATTAAAAGTATAAATTAAGAAATCCCAAGGTTAAAATAAGGCTTTATTACTAAAATAAATAAACAGATGCGGAAAACCATATATTATTTATTATAAACGTACTTATTACCTTGAATATATAAAAATAAATTATCGAATAATAATTTATATAAATATACAATTAAAAAGTCGATTTCTATAATTAAATAGAAAAGGATTTTAGGAATTAAAAATAATATAAACCTCTTAAAATATATATTATTAAGGATGTGATTAACGTTATTACGATAATAATAAATTAATTTAAAGGTAAAAGTTACCTAAATACAGATTTTATATACCATTTCAGATAATACAGTTATAAAACGTAAAAAAATAGATTTACTAAATAATTAATAACCTAAACTTCCAATTAACTTTTACGGATAGCCTGAACGACCGACAAAAAATTAAGCACGAAATCTAAAAAAAAAGATTTTAAAAAATAATACGATGCTTAATTTTAGGTATAATAAAAGGAATAAAAGGATCTCGAACCGGAATATATTATTAAAGAAAACTTTCAAACGCAGGTTTTCTTACTCGAAGTTACCTTACGCTGATAAAAAGGATAATTAAAGCAATTATAAGCTCTTAATTAATAAAATTAAAAACTTATCAAAACGTTAAAAAAACTATTTAAAAGACGAACGCCACCTATAAAAAGTCGTAAAATAATAAGATTTAAAAAGCTAACAAAAGCTTTTTAAAAAAACTTTAAACGTAACGATAAAAGCTAAAGTTAATCTTATTGCCCTATAAATGTAAATTGAAATATATTAATTTATCGTATTTATAAATTACGAAGTAATAGAAAGTAATTATATTATATTAAATCTAATTAATTAACTTCGATTATTATAAAAGGAAAAGATGGAACCCTATATCACCGAGAACGTAAAAGATTAGGTATTTACTTGCGACGATGGAAAGATTACCCGTAAAATTAATCACCTTAAGATTTTCGTTAAAAAACGAAATCAAATAACGAATTTCGATATCGTTCTGATAAGGAATTACGATACGATTTTCGGAAAACCATGGTTTTGTTAATATAACCCTTTAATCGAATAAATAACTGGCTAGATAATGTTTATTTTATGCCCCCTTAATAATAAAAAAGTAAAATACGAAAAAAATCTTAACATTTAATTAAAAATGATAACGAATATTAAAATAGTGCAGGGTGCAGAGCCGGGTACATGGCTTTGCCGATCAATTAGTCATTACCAGTCATGTATTTCTAGGAGTTCATTTTTCGCTGGGCGCAACCCCAGAGACTTATCATCGCCACACACATGGATTCAACACTACACAATACAGTTTACATTGCCTTCATTATCTCCTAAACCGCGGGCTCAATCGTGATACTCTCTTTAATTATGCACTGATCAAGACCAAATCACCCCGTTCTAATCTAATATAAATATAAAAATATAATGAAAATTTCACTACCTATAAAATAAGATATAAAAAAGAATTAAGACATTATAAAAGAATATAACGTATTATTACTATTATCAAAATAGAGTTGCGAAAGATACACGATTACTTAAAATACCAGCTCTTAAAGTTAAAAAATATATCTAACGTATCTTTATAATATTACAAATATAAACGATTATTTCGAAAGAAACTTAACACGAAATTATTAAAGTATAACGAATAGGATTACGAAATAATCCTTAAGAAATGAATATTAATCAAATTTCATTTATTTTATAACCTTAATAAGATAAAATTATTAATATTATAAAAATACTTTAGCGATAAATTTAAAAATGATTACATATAACGCTTTATTTTATTAGCCGAATATTTTATATTTTTTATCTAAGAAAAAAGAGAAAGTTACACTTATTTATCGCTTATAAATAACTAATCGATATTGCAGTTAAAGATAGAATATTATTACCTTTAATTACTAAGATAAAAGTCCGCCTTTATAAAGTAAATAAGTTTATAAGCTTAGATTTTAAAAAAGAATATAATTAAATCCGTATTAAACTAAAGTACGAATGGAAAATCACTTTTAAAACGAAATACGAACTTTTCAAATACTCTGTTATATTTTTCGGATTTACGAACGTACTAATAACCTTTTAGCGAATAGTTAACTATATACTTAAGAAATATTCAAATATCTTTATTTTTTATTACCTCGACGAGATTTTTATTTATTTAAAAGAAAATAAAAATAAATATATAAGATATGTCTATATAATCCTTCAAGCCTTATAAAATGCTAATTTACTAGTTAATATAAAGAAAGGCCAGTTTTATACATAAAAAGTAGAATTTTAAGAAATATTATCACTTTAAAATATATTAAAAAAAAAAGCTTAAGAGATCGCTATAATACAGAAATAAAAGATGCTTACTACGGTTAAAAAAATATAAGCCTTTTTCGGATTTACTAACTATTATAAAAAGTTTATTCGATATTTTAGTAAGATAATTACGTTATTATTAAACTTAATAAAAAAAGAAAATGAATTTTTTAGAATAACAAAAAGGAAAGTAACTTTTTAAGAAATCAAAAACGTAATTATTAACGAGCTAGTACTACTTATATACAATTTAAACCGCCTAGTTAAGTTTGAAACCGACGTTTTAAATTACGTTTTAAGCGTAATAGCCGGATACCATAATAATTACAATAACTTATATCTTATCACGTTTTATTTTTATAAGTTAAAGGGAGCAAAGCTAAATTACGGCATTTCTAATAAAGAATTTATAGCTATCATTAAGGCTTTCTGGAAATTTAAATATTATTTTAAAAGAAACTTTTACTAAGTTAAAATATATACGGATTATAAAAACCTTATTCTCTTTACTACTACCAGAAAGTTAATAGGACGATAATTACGTTACGCTGAAAACCTAGAAAAATACGATTTTATTATTATTTATTTAAAAAAATCGGAAGATGGTAAAGTAAATGTACTTAACTAAAAACTAAATCTAAAAAACGTAATTAAGGTTAACCATCAAATTTTAGATATTATGCTAGAAGAATATTTATAACTACAACAGATAGTAACGATTAAACTATTACCCTTTAATTTATACTAGAAAATTTAAAAATATAACAATAACTTATCCGAAAATCAGAGAATGGAAAAAATACAAGTCTTAAAAAAACACCAGAAGATATTAGTACAAGATATATACGAATATCAGCTATATAAATACCTAGAGATTTATAAGACCTTAAAATAATTATAACGCATTTATTATTTTCTTAAAATAAAATTAATAGTAAAGAAATACGATAATAATATTACGTATATAATAAGGTAAAAACTCGACGACATAAACTATACGAAAAATTACAGCTATTATTAGTTGCAAAACGATTATAGGATTTCGTTACTTTTAACTTTATTACTAAACTTTCATTATTAAAAAAACCCAGTTACGAGCATATATTGCGACCGCATTTTTATAATCGTTAATCGATTTACCAAATTTTCTTATTTTTTTTTACCATTTAATAAGAACACGAACGCAAAGTAATTAGCTTATATCTTTTTAAAATATATCTTAAAAGTATGCAGATTACTAATAATAATTACTTTAAATAAAAGAATAACATTTACTTCGAAAATTTAATAAGAACTTAAATTATAATTAAGCTTAAATTATAAATTATCTAACATATTTAAATTTTAAATAAACGGATAAACGAAAAGAATTAACTAAGTATTAAAAATCTACTTACGATATTATATTAACTACGAACAGGATAATTAAGTTTAAAAGTTACTTATCGCATAATTAGCTTATAATACCAATTATTATAAAAGTACTAAGATAACTTTAATAAACGTTAACTTTAATTTTATATTAAAAGTTTATAAAAGCGTATATAAAAAAGGACCAGTTAACGTTAGAGTAACCCTTAACGTACGAGATCAGTACTCCGGATGGTTTTTGGCACCCCGCGATAACAAATTTAAATTAATCAACTATAATATATCAAATTAATTAAAATTAATTAGATTTTTTATTGCTAGACGTCTTTATAACTTCCTGATAAGTACGCGCATTATGTCCGGGCTTGCCGTAAACGCCACACTTTCGTTCCTTCGTCTCAACCCTTTTACGATAACTACCTTTAGCCGCTATTAGCTGCATTTTTTTACGACCTTTTTCCTTTTCGGCCAGGAAAGCTTATTCTTTTTATATAATAAATGTTCCTTTTTTTTAAAAAAACGTTTGTTTTTAATTTTACGACGTTTATTAAGGACGTAATTAATTTTGCGTAATTAAGTAACCATTTATTTTAAGAAAGTAATTTTATGTTAAAATATTAAGTACTTTTTAGCTAACGAATTAACCGATTTAACGAGTTTTATCGGCGAGCTACCTTAATAATTTTTAATCTTTTTTTATAAATAACGTCCTTATTTTATTACTTTACGGATATTTATAAAGATTTTCGCAAAAGGCGAAAAATTAAAACCGGCGAAGGTAAACGGCAAAACGGTTAATATAAGTATAACTAAAGAAATTTTTAAATCGGATAAAATATTATTAAAATTAAATAAAATAAATCCGGTTTTTATAAATCCGGATTTAATATTATCGGACGTTATGGCAGTTTTAAATATGTCGTAAAAGCTAGCAAGGAAATCTTTTTTCGCGATATAAATATGGTAACGTCGTATTAAATTTTCGATATATAATAAATAAACGCGCTTTAAAACAAAAAGGCAAGATGCGTTAAAAGGTTAAAACCGATAAAAAAAATACGTAGGTATACAAAAAATAATAATGCTGTTATTCGCGTAATATTTTTCGAATTCGATTAAATAATAACTTTTATAATTATTAAGGATTAGGAAACGTTTAGTTCTTTTCGTACGCGTTCGTATATACTTATTAAAATGTTAAATTTATTTTAAATTTAATTCATTTGTTATTTAATTATTATAACTTATACCGAACTTTTAATCGGATAATAATTATTATTTTTAATATTAAGAATTAAGGTAAATTTTTTAATTAAAATAATAAATAAAAATAAAGCTTAATTTTGCGAATTAATAATATATATAATTATTATTTATTTCCGATTATTTTATTAAGTTTATTTAAATTTTTTACGTTTTTTAATATTTATAATTATTATACTTAATACCATAAAAAACCTTATTAAAAAGTTCGTTTCGTCGAAGTTATAAATATCCTTTTTTATAATACCGTATTTTACGATTATAACCCGAATAAATTCGAATTATTTACGAAATATTTCTAGATTTTTATATAATATTTTTTAATAATCGATTTTTCGATTTAAATGCGTTTTAAATTTTATTTACCGTTTAATAAATTTCGACGCTTATTTAATCCTGACGCGTTTTATAACGCGTTAGGTAAGTAATAAATTGGCCATATTTTTAATGTATTAAAGCCGGACAGGAAACGTTCGCGTATTTAGGTTAAGGATTCGGTCGATAATGGATTTCTTTTCGGTCGGCGTTAATTTGCGCAATCTAGGTATATAGTCGCTTTGGGAAGATATACCGGTATATCGTTTATATAAAGAAAAATGAGTAATTTTATATATAGAATTAAATATTGCATAATTAAGTTTCGGGTTTCGTTTTTTTAGCCTAAACGGCTAGGTTTATTTTCGTTTCTTTTGTAAGCCGTTCCATATTGTTAGTGTTAAAAAATGGACAATTAAAGTTGGGTTGTTAAAAAATGACAAAAACCATCCGGAGTACTGATCCATTCGGAGTACTGATCTCGTACGTTATATTAAAATAACTTAAATAATTATACGTAAAAATAAAGATAAACCTTGAATTCTTACGTAATTAAATAAAGAGATATTATATCTAAAAAGGATTAAAAAAAACCAACCTTTTTTAATAAAAAAAGACGGTTTACATAGCTATTAAAAACATCTAAACTAAACGACTAAATAAAAGTTTTAACTTTAAATATATCGGCTTATATAAAATTGTTAAGAAGATTTTAGAAAATAACAACCAATTAAAACTACTACCTAAAATTAAACTTCATTTAACTTTTTATGTTTTTTTCATTTAAGTTAATAGCAGATATTATCAAAGTTAATATCGGATAGAAAAAAGAGGTAAAAAAAATTATACTAATATACGAAGCAAAAAGGATTTTCCATATACGAAAAAAAAACGGCCTTATCAAATATCTAGTTAAATAAAAAGATTACCTAAACTTCGAAAACACCTAAAACCCCGCTAAAAACCTTATAAATATTTAACACCTTTTAAAAACCTTTTACTAATAACGCTGAAAGCATTTAAAACAACCTTCTAATCCGGATCCGATAAAAAGACCAATTAATAACCTCTAAATCGGATCAATTAACCATCCTCATAACCTGAACGGCCTACGCGGCGGCCGCTACTTCGGCCTTTTCCTATCGCTTTAATTCGTTTAAATCCTTAATACCATAACGGACCATCTTAGCGGCTTTTTTTGTAAAAGTTTTTCTTACTTACGAAAACGTTATAAATAAACGAGCGCCCCGAAAAGCGACGCTTCGGCTTCCTTTTTCTCGCGCTTGATCCGGTCCTTTTTACGAAAAACGTAAAGCATTAATTACGAATCCACCTAATCAAGGTTATAATTAGTGTATTTTTTATTAATATAAAAGTTATAACGAACTTTACCCTTGATAATAATATAATCAAAACGGTTAATACGAAAGTAAATCGAAAATCGAGGTATGTCTATGTTAAACTTATTAATAAAATAAAATAATTTTTTTATAATAATCTAATCAAAATACGACTTTCTTTTATTTTTCGAAATACGACCAAACGTAGATATGGTAACCAGAAAAGTAAGAAGAATAAAAAAAAATTACTTACCTAATCAGTCGAAAACAATAAATAATTTTTAAGAGCAAAAATCTTGGTAGGGGAAACTCGTATTATAACTCAACCAATCTTAGCCCCTTCAGACGGTCGGAACTATAAGCAAAAAAACTCTAATCGAACAAATCACGTAATCCAAAAAAAAAGTCAAACGCAATCGGTTCGACTACACTCGATTAATAATCAAATAGGATCGATTCGATTATACTCGATTATGAAAAACGGGATAAGATATATAGGCTTACTAACTTTTATAATTTAGATATATTATTAGCTTATAATATAACTTAGTTACTTAAATTACCTTTAATAATTTGCTATTACCAGACGTAATTATTATATAACGTCACAGACAAGTAGTCCAGATGGACAAGTAATCTGGATGATTTTTGACACATTCTGACTACCCAACTTTAATTGTCCATTTCTTAAAAACAATAATATGGAACGGCTTACAAAAGAAGCGAGAATGAACTTAGCTATTTAGGTTAAGAAATGAAACCCGAAGCTTAATTATATGATACTTAGTTTTATATATGAAGTTACCCATTTTACTTTGTAGATATGATATACCGGTATACCTTCCTAAAGTAACCATGTACCTAAAATGCGAAAATTAACGCCGACCGAAAAAAAATCGATTATCGACCGAATCCTTAACCTAAATACGTAAGCGTTTTTTATCCGGCTTTAACATGTTAAAAATATGGCTAATATACTGCTTACTTAACGCGTTATAGGACGCGTTAAAATTAAATAGGCGTCGAACTTTGTTAAACGGTAATAAAAACTTTAAACGCGTTTAAATCGGAAAATCGATTATTAACGGATTTTATACGAAAATCCAGAAATATTTCGTAAATAGTTCGAATTTATTCGGGTTACTATCGCAAAATACGATATCGTAAAAAAAGATATTTACAACTTTAACAAAACTAAATTTTTAATAAAGCTTTTTATAATAACGGGCATAATAATTATTAATACCGAAAAACGTAAAAAACTTAAATAAACGTAATAAGGAAATAAAAAATGGGTTATAATTATTTAAGTTATTAATTTTTAAAGTTAAATTTTACCGTTATTTATTATTATGGCGGAAAAAATTTACTTTAAATCTTAATATCGTAATAACTTATTATTAATTTATTAAAAAGTTATATTAAGTTATAATAATTAAATAATAAATAAATTAAATTTAAAATAAATTTAATATTTTAATAAATATATTCGAACGCGTACGAAAAGTTCGAAACGTTTCCTTATCCTCAACGGCCGTAAAAGCCATTATTCGATAGAATTCGAAAAATACTACGCTAATTACGACATTATTACGTTTTGCATACCCGCGCATTTTTCGTATCAGCTTTAATTTTTTAACATATTTTATTTTTTTTATTTTAAAACGCGCTTATTTACGGTATATCGAAAACTTAATGCGACGTTATTATACTTATATTACCAAAAAAAAAGTTTTGCCGGCTTTTATAATATGTTTTAAGTTATTATAACGTCCGATAACATCAAATCCGGATTCGCGAAAGCTGAATTTATTTTATTCGATCTTAATAACGTCCTTTCCGAATTTGAAATTTCTTTAATTATACCTACGCCGACCGTTTCCCTATTAACCTCCGCTGGTTTTATTTTTTCCCCGCTTACGAAAACCCTTAAAAATATCCGTAAAATAATAAAATAAAGACGGTACTTATAAAAAAAGACTAAAAATTACCAAAGTAACTCGCCGACAAGAATAATTAAATCGGTTAATCTTTTAACTAAAAGTAACCTATTACTTTTATACGAAATCGTTTTTTTTCCGGGAAAAAATTACCTAATTACGCGAAACGAATTATATTTTAAGCAAACGTCGGAAAACCAAAAATAAACGTTTTTAAAAAGAAAAAATACTTACTATATAAAAAGGATAAACTTTTTTGGCCGAAAAAAAAGGAAATGATAAAAAAATGCGGCTAATAGCGGCTGGAAATAATCGTCGTAAAAGGGTTAAGACGAAGAAACGGAAATATGGCGTCTGCGGCAAGCCCGGATATAATACGCGTACTTATGAAAAAGCTGTAGATACGTCTAACGATAAAGAATCCGACTAATTAAATTGATTTGATACGTTATGGTTGCTTAATTTGAGTTTGTTATTACGAGGTGCAAAAAACCATCCAGACTACTTGTCTGTGACGTTACCTTATTACTTAGTTTCTTACGATATTACTGCTAATATAAACCGTACGAGTTAGGTATAATAATTAGTTAAACCGATCAGCCGTTACATAATAATGTTCAGCTATTTAATACATCTAGTTTACTTATATATTACGTTCTTTAAAACTTAAATAAAAAAAATATTTAATAAATATTTTAAATAGTATAACGTCTCACACATATAAGCGAATCACACATATGAGCGAATCACTTTTTTAGCCATTTTAACTACCTATCCTCAATCGTTCATTTCTTAATACCAACATTATGGAACGCCTTATAAAAAAAGCAAAAATAAACTTAGCCTTTCAGGTTAAAAAACGAAACCTAAAACTTAGTTATAAAAAGCTTGGTTTTATTTATAAAATTCCATATTTTACCTTAATATACCGTTTTAACGGTAAATACGCCCGAACCGATATTATCCCTCCTTTGTAAAAATTAATACTGACCGAAAAAAAAATCGATTATCGACCGAATCCTCGACCTAAATACGCGAACGTTTCCTGTCCGGCTTTAATACGTTAAAAATATGGCTAATATATTGCTTACCTAGCGCGTTACGGAACGCGTCGGAATTAACTAGGCGTCGAACTTTATTAAATGGTAAAAAAAACTTTAAACGCGTTTAAATCGAAAAATCGATTATTAAAAGGTATTATACGAAAATCCAGAAATATTTTGTAAATAGTTCGAACTTATTTGGGTTATAATTGCAAAATACGGCATCGTAAAAAAGGATATTTATAATTTCGACGAAACGGGCTTTTTAATAAGGCTTTTTATAATATCGGATATAGTAATTATAAATATTAAAAAACGTAAAAAACTTAAATAAACGTAATAAGGGAATCGGGAATAAATTATAATTATATAAGTTATTAATTCGTAAAATTAAACTTTACTATTATTTATTATTTTCGCGGAAAAAACTTACCTTAATTCCTAATATTGCGATAATTTATTCCCAGCCAATTAAAAAATCGATACTAGTTATAATAACTAAATAATAAACGAATTAAATCTAAAATGAATTTAATATTTCGATAAACATATTCGAACGCGTACGAAAAAAACTAAACGTTTTTTTATCCTTAACGGTTACGAAAACCATTATTCGATAAAATTCGAAAAATATTACGCGAATAATGGTATTATTACGTTTTGCATACTTTCTTATTTTTTTTTATCGGTTTTAACCTTTCGACGTATCCTACTTTTTTGTTTTAAAACGTACTTATTCGTTATATATCGAAAATTTAATACGACGTTATTATACGTATATCGCGAAAAAAGATTTCCATTTTAACTTTTACGACGCATTTAAAGCTGCTATAACGTCTAATAATATTAAATCCGGTTTTTAAAAAGCTGGATTTATTTTATTTAATTTTAATAACGTTTTATCCGACTTGGAAATTCCTCCAGTTATACCTATATCGACCGTTTCCTTTTTTACTTTTGCTAGTTTTATTTCCCTACTTACAAAAATCTCTAAAAATATCCGTAAAATAACAAAATAAAAACGTTACTTGTAAAAAAAAATCAAAAATTATTAAAGTAGCTTTCCAATAAGAATAATTAAGTCGGTTAGTTTTATAACAAAAGGTTATATATTACTTTTGTATAAAGCCGCTTTTTTTCGAGAAAAAAACGTTTAATTACGCGAAACGAACCATATCTTAAGCAAACATCGAAAGATTAAAAATAAACGTTTCCAAAAAGAACAAATACTTACTATATAAAAAGGATAAGCTCTTTTGGCCGAGAAAAAAAAAGGTAATAAAAAAATGCAGCTAACGGTAACTAAAGGCAATCGTCGTAAAAGGATTAAAACAAAAAAACGGAAATGTAGCGTTTACGGCAAGCCCGGACATAATGCGCGTATTTATAAAAAAGCTGTAAATACGTTTAACGAAAAAAAATCCGATTAATTTAAATTAATTTAGTATGTTATGGTTGCGTTATTTGAATTTATTGCTACGGAAGGCTAAAAAAGTGATTCGCTTATATATGTGATTCGCTTATATGTGTGAGACGTTATTACATCTTTAAATAATATATCTTAGCTATATAATCTCTTTTAAGTTTTTATACCGTTTAATATAATTCGATGTCTAGTTAGCTTTAACATAAATCGTAGCGCGTTAAGTAAGTAATTAAATCGTCTTATTTTTAATATAGTTAAGATAGAAGAAAAAGATTCGCATATTTAACTTCAGCATTAGGTCGATAACCCACTTTCTTTTTAGTCCGCTTTAATATTTTCAAGTGTAAGATAATATCCGTTCGAAAAGAGTTCTTATAATATTATTTATATGTAATAATTAAATAAATTATATATATATAGATTACATATTTATAAGTTAATATTAGGTCTATTAACTTTAACAACTAAATTTATTTTGTTTTTTTAATAAGTCGTTTTATGTAGTTAATGTTAAAATATAAGGCATTAAAGTTAGGTATTTTAAAATGTGTTAAAACTATCGAGTAAGTTTATACCTCTTATAAGCGTACATGATAAGTTAAACGAAAATTTTTTCATATAAATATAATTTAAGCCCCGCTAGTTCGTTAATACAATCTAGAATTTAATTAGTTAATTTTTGCTTTCTGAAGTAGTGTAGTATATAAGTGACTTCGAAGAAAAGGAAGAACGAGCCAGGGACGCCTGAGCTAGCTGAGGTAACCATTAATCTTGCGCGAAGTAATAGCTTACTGTTTACGGAGGACATGGCTTGCATCATATTGATGCTTGGTTGCCGCAGAGTACAGAGCCTACCGCCATGACCATTACACTACTCTGACCCGGGACTTCTTATATTGAGAAGGGGGGCAAGAACCCCCTAACCCCATCCCAGATCGACCAAGATACCATAGCCTTCCGACAAGCAGAGGAACGAACAGAAACAATGAGCTTCGGCGTCGGCGTGGGCGACCTCACGCTCGTGGCGCGCAGCGCATGGCGGTTATACAAAGCCTGCAAAGAGTCGTCCGAGGACTTTGCGCAGCTGTCGGTTGAGCTGATGTCGCTACACGCGGTGTTGATCGAGACGCAGGATTTCCTGACCGAGAACCAGACGACCCTTGACGCGTCGCGCCGCCACCGCCTCGAAATACTCTGCGACGGATGCTGCGGCGCGCTCGATGACCTCGACGCGCTTGTGGGCCGCTACGAGAGTCTGGGCACGCAGGCGCAGCGGACGTGGGATCGGATGCGGTTTGGGCTGAGGGACTTGTCGGATGTGAAAGGGAGGTTGGTTACTAGCGTGTCACTGCTGACGGCTTTTAATACCGCTATGATCAAGTATTTCCCGCGCCCCTTTCTCCTCGTATCTAATGTCTGGACGATGGACGAGTAGTGGTTCGTGGCTAACACCAGGTTGTCAGTTCCTCCACGGCGCGCATCGAGCGGAAACTCACCAAGTTCCTGACCGAGGTGCAGGCGGGCCTGCGCGAGGGGTCAGTTGTGGCGACCGACGACGTCGCGCACGCCATCGAGACGGCTAATATATGGACAGAGTTGCGGCGCGAGCTCGAGGATGTGGGCATTAGCGCGCCTGCGGCCGAGGAGAACCACGAGTTCATCCTCCGGCGGATAAAAAGCGCGCTGGCCGAGGGGCAGCTGGACGAGAAACACCCCTGCCACAGCGAGGGGGAAGACGACAACTTCGATGTACAGGGGAATGGTGATGGCGGTAGCCCTGGTACCAAGGGAGTTTACTCTCCGCCCAGCGACTCCGGGTACGGCGGCAACGCACCGACATCCGTGAGGGGGAGCGTCTCGTCGACGCTGAGCGCGGCCAATAAAGCCTTCGAGGAGGAGCTGCGGCGCCAGCAGGCCGAATGGCGGCCGGGCGAGCCCGGGTTTGAACTCGGGAAATCGATGACGGGTGAGACGGAGATGTCGCCGCTGTCACCGCCAGTGAGGAAGCGCACGGGACCCGTCGGGCGGATCATGAAGCTGTTCAAGAACGAGAAGGCCATCATTGATGCGGCGAGCGACGGCGATATTGACCGAGTGGCTGAGTGCATTAGCCTGGGGATGGATGTCAATGTGAGGGAACGATGGGGGTAAGCGACTTCCGATTCCTGCTTCTTTTCCCTCTTTCGTTGGTGTTAATGGGATGCTAGGTGGTCCGCTCTCAGCATGTGTGCCTATGGCGGCCACAAAGCCATTGCCAGGCTGCTTCTCGAACACGGCGCGGACTTAGACAATGTCGATGTTGACGGGGATACGCCAGCGAGCTTGGCTGCGCAGAGGGGACATGCAAACCTTGTCATTATGTTTGATGAGGAGAGGGCTGCGAGAGACTTGAAAATCCGGGAGATGGACAGTGAGGTTCCAAGAAGGTGAGTTCAACATTTTCGAGACTTGCCTGCATGATGCTGACACACTCAAGGGTTGTAGTGTAACGGTCTGGAACAGTTGGTTTTCATAACCAGGACTGTTTTTCGCTCTGCTTGGTGCTTGCAATTGATGATACCTTTCATTTAGAGAAACCTATTTATTTCACCGACACTGGGATCCAACGATGTTAGATGGCCTCCATTCATGGCCACAGTCTATTTTGACATGTGGTAGGGCATGCCTCCCCTGAATAAGGGATATTCCGGGAAGAAAACTATCTTGCTATGATTGAGATTACAAATGAATATACCCCAGGTCGCTCAGACACCAGTATTGTACACCTCAACAATCCTCCTCCCAACCGACTCCCCGCTGAGATACGCCCCGGCAACGGTCCCGCACTCTTCAAAAGGGGCAGCATGCTCGCCACAGAACCAGAGCCGCCGATTGGGACACCCCTCCCTAATAACCAAGACATCCTTATCCGCCTCCTCAATGCCAACCTGGAAGTTGCAGTAGCTCCCGTACCCGTTCAGCTCGTCCTCGAGCCACTCGGTTGCCAGGATAGCCTTGGGCCTGCATGTGGCGTCGTCAGCGCTAAAACCCGGGAGACGTGAGTAGTACGGGCGGAAGAAGGCGTCCAAGACACGGAATTTCTCGGCCTTCGTCTTGTTGTGGATACTATTGACGATGTGGCGCGAGCAGTCGCCGTAGATGTAGAAAAGGATTGTCGGGTGGTCGTTGGGCGCGCGGAATGTCGACAGGTCCCAGATCTCCTGCGGCCATCGGTGCGGGTTCATGTCGGCGGCGTAGCAAGGGGTGAGCCAGTTGGTGTAGCAGGGGAACGTGTCAGCGGCGGGGTTGTCGGTCCAGAAGACGGCGGGAAAGGTGATGAAGACCTTCTCGAGCTGTGAGAGCGAGATGTTGTTGATTGCGGAGGCGAGACGGGTGGGGAGCGGGGGTGTGAAGACCTCGGGGTGATGCTTGAGCCAGCCGAGGGGCGTCGTCATGACGACTTCGTCAAACGAGAGGGTCTCGCCGGCTTGTGTGGTGACAATGACGGGCTGACCGGGGGCTCTTGTCTCTGGAGTTGTGGTACCGACAACAAGTGTGTTAAGACGGATTTTAGCACCCTCGAGAGCAGGCTTGGCAGCTCTTTGGAGGATGGAGGAAAAGTCGGTCTCGACAAACATTTCATCTGCAGTCATTCATCCGTCAGTGACATTGACTGGTTTCCCCAGGGCATGGGAGAGACGCACCTCCACCGCAGCACTCCTCCATCCACGCAAATCTCAGACTCTGCTTCCACACCGGCTCGCCCACATAGGCGCCAAACATCTCGCTCATCTGCACCAAGAGGCGGCGCTCTATTTCATCAGAGACCAGATCTTCGGCCTTGCGCCTCACGAAGTCTTGCAGAGAGTCACGGCTGGGAATGGCTCTGCCGCCGTCTTCGGCGTGGGCAGCCTCGCTGAATTTGAAGCCGTCCTCGATGATGTCCCACAGCAGGGTCGAGAGACGCTCTGTCTGCTCTTCTGGCAGCGGGTGCCCATTGCAGTCGTAGATGAGCTGCTTGTTGTTCCAGTGGTGCAGTGGCGTCGCCGTGTCAGTCGCGAGTTTGTAGATGGGATGCGGTTCGTAAGAGTCGGACCATGCATGGATCCAGTTCGGTCCTCTGAAAATGTTTAGTATTTCAGGGGCAATCACACCGTTGACATATACTCTCACATGTCGACAGTATATCCCAGTTCGTCTGATTGACATATCTGCGACCTTGAACTCAGTAACCACTCCTTTCTGAGAGATTTGCAGGGATGGAGCTCACCCTTCCTCCTATCCTGTCGCGTGCCTCCAAAACTGTCACCTCGAAGCCGTGCGAGAGCAGAACGTCGGCGCATCGGAGACCCGATATTCCCGCGCCAACGACGCAAACATGCCGCTTTAGTTCGCATGTAGCCATTTGTACCATCGGGACGCTGGGAGGACTCTGGCTGGTTGGGTTGGGACTCGGTTCAGCGGCGGAAATGATGGATGGCAAGAATTGCGGTGGTGGCGCAGAGGTTGGGCGAGCGGGGGTGTCAATGCCCCTTTTCTCCTATCCGCACCCAATGGTCCCCCAAAAGTTGTGATCGGGAAGATTTTACGGACAATCTTAATGAGCTCTCTTGATGATTGTAAAGACAGTTTTCTGACCGATTAATAATGGACGTTATTGACCTACGACGTTGCAAAATGATTCCAAAAACTTCTGCAGCCCTGCGCTGCCCCTGCTGATTGGCGCCAAATTAATGCAGACACAGCATCCATGATTAGCGCCAGAGACGAGGTGTTCTGCGAGCCGAAGCTGCAGCACGGAGCCAACCGAAGCTGAGTTCGTCCACGCAACCCCTGAGCCGAAAAAAGGGCAACGATCACAAGACGTGTGTAAATAATGCGCTCTCACGATTTCAATGTTCAAAATATCTAAATAAGCAGCAACGATAATTTTTCCTTTTCAGTAGAGCATAGAAGAAATAAGAAGATCCACCTAAGCGCAGCTGCGTGCAAACTCAACACCATTCTCACCCCCAAAGCCTAGCATAGGCCACGTCAATGGTCTTAAACATACGGCAACAATATCCCTCCACGAAGTAGTCTGTCACATCAACCACGGTCCTGCCGAACGCTTTGGGGCCCGCCTTCAGGATGGCGTAAACTATGACGCCGACCCCTTGAAATTGTGGCAGGTCACGTTCAACCAACGATAGTATTGCGCCTTCGCGATCTTGCTGGGCAGTTGGCATCCATCGCACTTGAAGTGGATCATTTACATTCCATGTCGATCAGAGCGCGCTACTGCAGGCGCGTTAATAAATGTCGCTTTGCACTTCGTTACACTGCAGCAGCTTTTCATAAGCGTTGGACAAGATCCGAAGGCGCAGCACGGAGTGGAGGGAATTGCCGTTGGGAATAATCATGGGACCCGGAGGTATCACGGTAGGGCATTTGTCAAAACTGCAGTTTGCTATCGAGATAGAGATCTAAACCCTGCTTTAGTGGATCTACTAGCGGATCTACTAGTCAGTAGATGTGGAATACTCTACCAGCTGGTATACGTACGGTAGATCAGAAACGAGGGGGCCAGGATCTAAAATCCGCAGTACACAAACGGCAATTTAGCAGGCGCCCGTCTAAAAATAGCGAATACGAATGGTATGTCCATGTTGCTGGGGTCATGTTGCGAGTAACTGAGAACTAGCTGGGCATTCTCTTTTATTGCTTAGACAGAGACTGGGATCTCGGAATCGTACTTTATATGCGCGAAAATAACTCCAGATAAATCGCAATAAAATATATAACTTCTTGTAATAACCTTAATATTTTTTAATTTATATAACTTTAACGATGTTGTCGTGAAAGCGACGCCGCTATTACGTGATTTGTAGTAGCGTTATATATACCCCTCGACAAATGCAAACAGTATAAGAATAACCTGATTTTGAAAAATTATTAAAACTTCATAGAGCCCAGTATTTACCTGGTTGTGTCCATTTTTCGGGTTGCCGTTTAGTATGGGGCATGCGATTTCTGGATTCCAGAACCTCCAGTCCTAAAGGCCCCTTTACCAAGTAGGCATCATTTATATGCAATGTCATCGCATTAATCCCTACCCCCCTCCTCGATCCCAATTACGGTCTCAGCGTCTCAAAGAATTCTGTTAAAAACATGGGTTCTAGTTCATAAACACCCGCATATTAACACACAACGAAAGCAATCTCTTCAACACTGTCGAAATTGTTTTTCAGGGAGGCTTCAATACTGAGGATGGTAACTCCGTAATAGCTTGCTCCCGGCACTTCTTTCAAATTCCCGGGCTTGCACGAGTAGCTTCACCATGTCGAGGCCGTTGTTGAACAGGAAAGTAACAATGGCAGACTGAGAACAAAGATCATTGTTTCAAGTTCCGCTGCTTCATATAAAGGTGCACAAGGGCGCGACATACGGACCAATGCTGTAGAAGAGCTTGGTATCTAATCACCGGATCTGGATCCAAAATAGCCCCTTGATGCAAACATACAACTACAATGACAACCCCGTTGACATCCCGAACTAATAAAACCGCAACCGAAGTCCCCAAGTCCATGGGCGATCTCCGAGCCCGCTTCGGCCTCAAGAATAATTCCGATGCTGAAGCCCTGTTGAAAGCGTGGCCTATCAAAGACGCTTTCCACTACTACCTGAACAGGTGTCTATCGAACCAACACAGCGTGGTCAAAGAGCTGCCAGAATGGCAAGAAGTGGATCAGTATCTCCTGGATATGCGAATGATGCCGCAGGACAAGCGGAGGGACAAATCTTTGAAAGAGCTCGTCGAAGAGGAATGCTTTAATGCGCCCTATCAGCTTATGCCACACGTAGCACTCTTTGTTCTGCGAGCTGAGAGTTTCCTCCAGAGCGACGAAGGCATTAGATTCGACATTGCGAGCCAGATGTATGAGACAAAGCAGGACAAGGAGTTCGATCGGTGCTGGAGGAGTGTAGACCTGCTGTGCTTCTTGGTGGGCCGTCATCGTCCAAACCCAGCTTGAAGATATCGCATGCACTTAGCTCTAAGATGATGGCATGTTGGCTGAGCTACGCAGACCTTGCTGAACGACCTCGTGACATAGACAACTATCACAGAATTTGTAAGGGAATTCCCCAGCCGAAGCATCCTGGAGCTGGGCTCCCAACCTTTAAGCCAACACTAGCAACTTGACCGAAAGTTGCATGTCAGACGACGTCTTAGCCACAAACGAACTATGAACGATGCGCAACACCGAACTATAATTACATTTGATAGATCTGGAAACAACGTAAGATAACTTACTAGTTTATAGCGGCATAAGACTGGTTACGATACCTGTCCCGGGCAGCTTAACCAGTTTCCATATAGTTCCCGTTTTGTCGTCAAATGCCACCATAAATAAGCCCACTTATTACAACACATCAAGGTCACACACACTTACCCCTCGCTGAAATTTTACTACCAACCATAGCTGCCATTTTCCGAACATGGCTAATCCAAAGCATCATTGGTAACAGATTCCAAGGTAGTGGGTGGAAAGGATGTGAGGATACCTGCGGCCCACCGCAACTTCAAAGGTCTGATGCATAGGAGCGTGGCTTTAGCTCATGAAATAAGGTGGGCAGATGGCTAAAGCATTCCGGCGTGACAAATTGGAGCTCATAACGAAATAATGTCCGCTCGGTAGAACCCAGATGCACGAATTCTCGTTTCTATAGCCCTGACGAAACGGCCAGCTATCTAGTGTTGGAGACCCCTGGGACGGCCACCGGGACATAGTGACAAGGACAACGCACGTACAGCACGAGTACGGAGACTCATCAGAACGCTGCCCATGGCATGGGACGAGATGATGGCGCGCGCATTCCCTGCAGATATCAATTAGGTGCAAAGAAGGCTTTTCTTCTCGAACATCTTTTAGAAGGGCAGGCCCCGCCCCGCAAGACTGATGTTCCTAGGACCTTATCTGATGTGACCTATCGACCTCACGCCTTGGTCTGACTTCGGGAAGTTTAACAGCCGTCGCAGAAAGCTTGTCCGAAACGAAGCATCAAGGACGATCGTCGGGGGTGAATGGAGGAAGGGTCAATAGCCGATTTCGAAGTTGTCGACCAAGGTGGAGGGAAAGGGAATAAGCGTCATTCTGTATCTTCGAAGATCGCAGCCTCACCTGGCCGACCATGAACTTAAATTGAAAATAGCTCCTGGCTACCCAGCGGGAAACCACAGGACTGAGGGGGCTTGAGCTATGAGCGCTAATACATTTTGAGATACCGCCACAGTCTCGAATAGGTTAAGTCAGGGGCACGGACAAAGTAGCGCCTGTTTGGAATTGACACCCTTGTCAGTTGCACAAGTGCTTAAATATTCAATTCTGGTTTGTGAGCAACGAGCAACTACTCCTTCGTCCAAGACGACGGTTGGAAAATGTAACTTGCTGCTGAGCGATAGTTGAGTTGGTCATTCATATGTATCTGGCGCTTAACAGTATGCGTTTGGTTATATATATCAATTGAGGCGATGGATAAGTCTTATCCGTCGCTCCTCGGCTACTGTTTCGTAAACCACGTGGCCGAGCGGGAAATACAAAAGGCCAAGATTAATAAGAGTAGTAGGTTGGTTATCAGTTATTATTATTACGCGAATATATTCCATAACCCTCTGCTTTGCATAAATATGGACTCCGTATATTTCGATCATGTAACCTCGATTAGCGGGTTTCGACTCTGCAAACGGAGGCAAAGCTCAGGAAGGCATTTTAATAAGGCTTACCGCAATATTGAACAAGCGTCGGTCCGCTGCCGCTTCGAGATGTGACGAAAATAAAAACGTGGGATAACGAGGCTTTGTCAAAAGGGAACTGATCGACATTGTCTCCATTGCGTTGGGCGCCTGCCGGCCAGAACTGTGTGGGTGGCTGCATTGCCGGGGTTAAGAATCTGAAACACAAGATGATCCAATGCGACTAATAAGATGCGTAGAGAATGTAGTTATTGGAAAATGTCGGACTAAGTATCATAAGCCGCATATACTAAGCTAAGAAGCAGATAATCCGCAAAGACTATGCGGGCTACACTTGTGAGGCTGACTCGAGGGATTTGAGGGGGCTTGACACGAGTATAAAAGGGTTCCCAAGCCGTTGTGAACCTCGAATGGAGATGAAGACGGTGGAGAAATCGTAGCGCCCGCCAAAGCGAACCACAGCGCCGGCACAAGACTGACGCAGGTGAGGGGAGCGGAGGGGCGGCGGAGATATGATGACCGGCAGCACGCATATCATAGTGCATACAGACATATACTCCGCATTGCGGGTCTGATGCGATGACATATTCTATACAAGCTGTCCGCGACGTGCTCCAGTTATGCTGAGACGAGCGAGTCATGCAGAGTTGCGACTTGGAGATGGCTGTTATGTACGCTGAATAGCAACTACGAGGAACAAGTTGTGGCAGACATGCGAGAGAGAAGGGGAAGACGAAAGCTAAATCCGTCGGTCAAGCATATGAGAGTAGAAGCAATGAATGGCTGTAGGTTTGTTTGCACAGCTATTCATACAGTATTATCCTCAGAGGGTCAAAGCGACACATCCGTAATGACTGATCACTTCCCTTAACCTTGTGGCATGGTATATCGAGCTGTGGCTGATTAATCAATGATACTATGCAGTTGCCGGACGTCGCGGGGCGAAACAAAAGCAAAGAAGCTGAATTACGAGTCGGTTCAATTGCAGGCGAGGCCTCTTGACTGGCCGGCCAAGCAGCATTGAAGTTACGAACGAGTTAGACTAAAGTTGCAGGGTGTCGTGTAGGGGGTTTAGTAGATAATTACCTAGAAATGTCGGTGGTATCTTCCGCACCTAGCTCTCGTACCTCATAGAGACGTGGATATGGGGAGATATCCCACTCGAGGGATACGGAAGCGAGTCGCCTATAGGCCGTCGTAGGCGACCAGCCGGCGTATGTCCACGTGTAGGTAGCATTGCTCGGTTTGCTTCCCTCTTGCAGATAGCGTCTCCCCAGTTGCTTCAAAAGCTGTGACGGATCATGTTCGGTGACTTGGCTTCGTACGGCATTTACATCTTCTGTCCCTCGTACCATCTTAGCCACTCACCCATCAAACTCAATTCAACGTACTTGTGTAATGTTAACTGATGACGTCTTTCGGACGGTACCATCCATTAGCTAAATGCTTCCAGTTTTTGACATGGCTTCAACGCTCTTCTTTCGTGGTTTGTAACGTTTTGAACATTTCCCTTTTTTGTGCAAGCCCCACCTAAAACAATTAGCATACGGAGTAAAATGTGATTTGGCTGTGCCTGGAATGAGGTGGAGACTGGTCAAAAATTTGAGATTGCAGGTTAACAGGGTTATTTGCGCTAAAAGATATATGTACCTGGTCAAGTGTGTGATCAAGGTGGGTACCATGCATATGCAGCTGCAAGCACAGACCCATATGCAGAGGGCCAAGAGGGCCGTATGCACCTCAGTTCCCCCACTACCGATACAACAGAGCGAAGTATCCTGTACTCGATAGAGAGCCTCCGAGTATCACTTCTAAGTGCCTTTCCCTCTCAAAACTGTGCGGTTATTCCACACTAATCAGCTAGTGGTACCTGCAGCTTCGGCAGTCTCTTCGTACCAAGTACTTCCCCTCTTATCTGATTACTTGCAAATTGGCTCCCATCCCTTGTTGTTTTTACGACCTAGAGCCAAATAGCCTACGGTAAGGCAGGTGGTATGCAGCAGATAGCTATCTACATGTATTGAAATGTGCAATTGCCAGTGAGATTGCAGCGCGCTTCAATTGTCTGCAGGTTTGCACATATCTATCACCTCCTTGCTGATTATGGACTGGTAGGTACCACCAGTCAGATGTTCGTCAGCGAGGTCCAGTCTCGCGTACTTAGCAATGCCTCTCATTAATTTTCCCCGCTGCACATGCACGCACTAACCTGTATCATACATTAGCTCCTAGTAGCTCTAAAGCCGGCCATTTTAACGACCCCTTCCCACCCCTTTTACCCATTCCAGAATGCAGTCTAGCTGTTGTCCAGCGTCCCTGGTCGACATAACCCTTGACGACTCCCACTAGGCCACTCTCTTTCGATCTGTGCGTCCGGGACGTCTGGTCACTTCCATGTTACGCTGCTGGTCTGTGCACTAATTGGTTGCTGAGAAACCCGTGGGGTGTACATTGAATCTACTTTCACAACTCCTTGTCACAAATCGGCGCACTTCTCCCTTCTCGAATCACGTCGCTGTCGTACCCCTTCTTCCCTCTTCCGCAAGGGCCTCTCTCTGCTACCATTCTCTCATTCTCTTCTTCCCGTCCCGTTAGGAGATCCAACTTTCTTTCCTTCCCTTCCGACCCCTCCCACGGGAAACACTCCGAGTCGGCCTCTGCCTGTGCCCGTGTCGTGTCTTTCGCCCATCGCAAGACCGACTGAGCAGCCAAGGAGCCCTGCCACCTCAAGCACTCTCGGTGTAGCTTGCAAGTTCCGTTTCGGTCACCTTTAACTGAAGGAAGAGTGCACCTCATACTAACTGTCACCACATCTGGCTGGTATCCGTTCTTTTCTAAGCCGAATCTGGTCCTTGGGAGACAGTTTTCACGGCAGCTACATTTCTTGCTACCGTATCTTGATTCATCAGACTTGGAATCAACTGCTGTCGATCTTGACGAATAAATCACATTCAAAGCGACCAAGATGGCCCCCTCTCTGAGCACACATCCATCGTTTACGCGGCCGCGAACGAGCGACCGCGATGCCCGTCCAACCACACGCGATCAGAATGACAACAACTTGATTATCCCTAGCAGGACTTCGTCTCTGCATTCGCGTATCACCCAACCGATCCCGTCTTCGCTCAGTGCCAAACCGCAGCAACGGACTCCCAAGACTCTCACCCATGCCTACATGGTCTGCGGTGTTGGACGCGAGCCTTCGCAATGGGTCAAGGCGCCGTCTCCGTCACAGGGGAAGATCGGCCACATGAAGGGTGCAGTCGGCCAGTTCTGGCTACCGGAGATTCTGGGAAGTAGTCCACGACTCGAACAGGACAATGAAATTGCGAGGGCACTGCATGCGGCTATGAGAGTACGTGCGAGCCCCATGTACTAATTGTGTGGTTTTGCGTAGCTTACAATTTTAGGCCTGCTTCCCCCATGATGTTGAGATCTGTACTGGTCGAAGCCAGCCACACTGCGTCCATCATGCTTTCGTCTTGCAGCAGGATTCCTCGCACACCCTTTATGGCATCTGCCTTCGAGTCTGGTCACGGGCGGACGAGAAGCGAGCCGAGACGATTCGAGATCTGAGGAAAAAGACCGAGGCCGATTATTATGACAACCCCGATGAGACGTACTGGATTCCGTACTGTTTGTCATTCCTTTCGAGATATCCCCTCTATAACCTACTCGGCGACTACCTGCGAGGTATGTGGATTCACTGGAATAAGGCGACCAACTTGTTCCATGCCGAAGAAGTCTCGCGAATCCTCAGCTTTCCCGCACCGAGACTGAATGACCTCGTTCGAATCGACATGAAGGATTACGCTTTGTGCTACCAGTTCCCTTCGTTGCCGACAGGGTTCCAAAACTTTGCTATGTGGCCTCTTTGGGCCTGTCTTTCGATTCCCAACATTGTCGGTGTGATTGAAGCTGCTATTTCGCCCACTCGGCGGATTATCTTCGTCAGTCACTACCCTGCAATGCTGACCATGGCTGCCGAAACCGTTCGTTTCTGCGTTCGCGTCTATGAGTGGAGCGGCCTTTACGTACCCGTGGTACACGCACGACATGCGAAGGAACTTGTTGAGGAGCCAGGACCTTACATTCTCGGGGTAACTGCCGAGTGTAGATCTCTTTTCACTGCACCCAATGATGCTTTGGTAGTGGACCTGGACCGGAATTTCGTCCTCACATCCAGCCCACCGACTGCATTGACCCCGAGTCAACGAAACAAGTTCGTAGCGCGCCTGACTCAGGCCTTGGGCGGTGACGTCTCGCCCTCGGGTGTTCCTCAGCACTTGCGGTCTGCCTACGGTGGCGGAAAACTGGTCCCGGCCGGTCAGATTATTGTTATGCGTGGTGAGGTTGAATCCATTCAAGACCCTGAGTGGTGGAACCAGAATTCAGTAATGGCTGTGATGGATCATGTTTGCGAGAAGTTGGTAAGTGGTAATTTCCAACTTCTAGCCTCTATGGCCGTTTAGTAAGCTAATCAACGTTCAGGGTCGCAACTCCGGACTGAAGGCCATATTCGGCGGCTCAGTAAAGAAGCCCTTGATGACGAAGGTTTCCATGAGACACTTGAACGAGATTGTTCGGGAGCGCAATCAGTATTCTCGCGATGCTTTAGAAGCTTGGCAGGATTTTATCAACCTGAAGGGTCGGATGGACACGGAGCTGGCTAAAGTCAGCAAGCGAAACAACTATCTGGTAGAGGAACTTGAGGGCTGGAAGCAACAGGTGCGACCCTCCATGTCCCAATCTTATCTAGTTTCCATGCTAACAGGGATTTTTAGTTCCTCAAATTCCAAGCTTTCGCTGAGCAGCTTACTAAGGAAACACAAGATCTTAAGGTTAAGATCGAGAACCATAAGCGAGAGAACCGCCGTCTAGCAGGCCTCCTTGACCAGCAGAAGGATGACAACAATCGTCTTAACGTCCGCCTTACTGGTACTGAGAAGCAGCGTGATGATGCTCTTGAGGCGCTTGTGCTACAGCAGGAGATTGCCGAAGAGCTCGAGCGTGAGCGCAAGCGCAACAAGAAGGAACTTTCCGCGCTTCAGAACACCAATATGACTATCCTTCGACAGCGCGACGAGGCACGCCGTGTTGTGCTTCATCTCCGCAGCTTAATTGGCGGACAATCTCACCACATGGAGCATCTTGTCCAGTCCCTTACGAAGCCCGATGAGTTGGTAGGCGAGATCGAGGCCAGCTTTGACGGCGAAGAGGACGTGGTGGATGACGGTGAGTGTTCCTTTTCTGTGTCCTGAGCATGTGTATCCTCCCGTATATGGTTCTAATATATCGTCACAGGACACCTCGGCAAACCAAGCAACGGAAACAAGCGTCTCTCAGCTGCCAGCTTCTTTGACGTGGCCGACCGTCACCTAAAGGACAAGACCGATGCCATTTCTCACATCATCCGTAACATCGCCGAGCAGTGCCAGGCTGCTGTCGAAGGATTGCAACTTGCCCAGGATGCTGAGATTGGTTCAGGCCGATCGCCCCGCCGGCGGAGCACTTTATCAGTTGCTCAAAGCGACGATGGCCACTCGGCTACTAACTCCGAGGTCGGTGAAGAGAACCTTCTTCACCCATCTGGAAGGGCTTCCAGTATTCCTCCTACTCCGGATTTGATTCCCAACCGGAGCAGCACATCGATGTCCATTGCGTCGACCGTTACTACCCCCGAGCGCTCAAGCCAGCAGTACAATCTGCACAATGTCCACAACGATATCCCCACCAAGATCCTCGAGGACAACGAAGACGAGTACGCCGAGAGGAGCGAATCTGAGGCCCCTGCTCAGGTACACGGTATTGTGGGCAAGCACTCTGACGGCTTGATGCGCCGGCCTGCTGGTGCTCGGATTAGCGCTCTCGGTGGCAACCGATAAGAGCACTTTCAGCCTCTGTATTGGTTACTATGATGGTTGGCGTCGGTGGTAGCGTGTCTCAGATCCTATTGGAATATGCGCCTTGCGGCTGGAGAAAAGGTCCTTCGCCCTTGGCTGTATATGTCCTCTCCTTCTCCCTCCGTTGGTTTCGGTTGTTAGCATCATTGGTGCTCTTCCATTGGCGTTGTATATGTCGGAATTTCGTTCTGGTCTTGTCCTCGTGGATATTTTCTCTGCACGTTGATACCCATTCGCCTGGGTAGTAATCTTTTATTCATCTGAGTGCGGGAGAGGAGGGATATAGGAGAAGATCTCAAGGAAAGCCTTGGATGTGAAGACAAGCGCCCTTTTATCTGGAACGGCAGCCAGGTTAAGCTGCTGGTGTTGCTGTTGGGCAGGAAAAATCACGAATGCAAGGATAAACAGTCCAGTTCTCCTTTGTATACTGTGTACGGCCACGGAGCTTTGATTCAATGGTTCGCGGCCGTAATTAGGTCTTAGATGCGCTTTATAGGTAAGCTAGGTAAGCTAGGTAAGTTGACGAGGGCTATTCGTCTAAGGATCGCCTTTACTTACGAGTAGATTAGGAAAATTCCAGGCAGGTATTTGATTTTATATGAACGCCTCTTCTCCCGGTAGTGTAAACTGCTTGATGGCGACTTGGTGCTCGATTGGTAGCCCCTGGCCCTGATTCCGAGCCTCCAGCCGGATGTAAAACACTAGTTTGCAGTATCGCAGGTCTATACGATCCATCTACACCCTCGACTATTTCGTACTATGATAAACATCGCCATGCAGGCCTGTTTAGGACGTGCATCATCCCCCTTTTCGGGGTGGTTAGATAAGGCTTCGGGACCGCCACTAGAGTAGATGCCCAGTCTCGCAACTGAGATTACCCGCTCCTGCTTTTGGCCTTGTGTTACAGACAGCTCCGGTCGGGTAGTTATATATGAATCGTGGTAAGTAGTTACTGGCTGTTATCGTGAGAAGGTCGGTATAGTCTAGACGGCTGGCGCGTCTGGAAAGCGGAGAGAGTCCTGCGGTACGGATGCGATTCGGCTACGCTAGCTTGCCCCGTTGGCAACTCAGCAGAGTCACCCGCTGCTAGCTGCTGATCCTCTCTTCGCCCTGTTATCTGCGCTATGGCTGGAGGCATGTGATGGGCCTGGCCGAGGTGCCTTGCGAGTCAATTCGTGTGCTCGATCTGTCAGTCGGTCTTGGAGCGCTCTTCCGGACGAGTGAGAGCATCAGCGGTCTTTTCTCCTCTGTGCCGTCTCGATTCCGTGTAGTCTCTTACTGATGCCTATTTTAATTAACACAAGCTTTTGCGTCTCAAGCGTGTCCGTTTGCCCCTTGGTAATTACGGCGAAGAGGGCTCTAATACAGTTGAGTCTCAAGAGAGCTGGCGGAGGTGCAAGCTGGGACTACAAGTTTGGGTACGTATCATGCAGAAAAGGGTGAATGCCTATAGGCATGGTATGGCTACACGACTATACCGGGAGGACACAGTGGATTTACTGATGTCTAGGCTGGGAGGTCGTCGGGTAAGTGTCTTTCCCCCCTCTACTAGGCCGCAGAAGTTTCCGTGGGCTTTATGCCGAGATTACATGTGTGACAGTAAGCAACTTAGCCCGCGATGCGCTTTTTGCTCTGTAGCGGGAGGAATTGTCTCGTGTTAGCAGACAAGAGGGGTGAACATAGGAGTGACATACAGACTCGTATCCCGTTAATTATGTGGATATATTTATCTCCCGCTTGGGATATACAGACAATTATCCGTCATGCTACCCCCGGATCTCTGATTGACATCGATTACACGTCTATAGAATCACAGCATGGACGATATACTCATAACTTCAAGCCTTGGTCTAGCGAGTTGCCAGTATTGATAACTGTGTTCCTGGAACACCGTTCTAGGTCTGAGTCAGAATTTATATTGATCTATTCTGTGCCTTTGAAGGTTCAGCAGCGTATCACATGCCTCCAAACCACGCGTCGTTGGAGCGCTGTCCGTCCCTTAGCGCCACTAGAATACTACTTCTGACCCTATCGAATAGTTTGAGTATCGAGAGCTATGTGACATATCCTATCAGTCCTACAATAGACCTCCCAAGTCGTCCATCTCTATGGTATACTGCACCCCTTTATAGAGCGCCCTACCTACGCGCCAAGGTAGCCTTTGTTCTCGCTCGAGTCCGAATGCGACCGAGCCCTATTGTCTGGTTCCTAAAGCGGCAATTCTTTGACAAGAACAAAATGACAAGTCTACTCCTCCGGGGGAGCTTTGTCTACATCAGTTCTATTAAGAATAACTAGGCAATGCGCGCGTGCTCCTGGTAAGGTAGGACATCGTAACGTTTCTTCACCACGGCCGGTATATATACGCGCGGCTTTTAATAGATAACATACTCCCACCATGTCAGGGTCCGAAGAAATACCACACGAAGAATACTTGAGACTGAGATGGCGTCAGCGCGACAAATTCGACTTCTACAGGCGCGGCATTCCGTGGTCGGCCGCGTTAAGACGGCATGTGGATTTCGGGGGTTTGGAAAACAAGATATTCCCCAAAAGGGGGAAGCCGGGCACAGGTAGGCATCTGAGTCTCTGTTGTTTCTTTCCTATTACCGCGTTGATGGACGAGCATGATTTACACCACTGCCAAGCTGCCGGCCTTAAAAGTTCGCCAACACCGGGAATTTAAGATCCGCCTAGGACATATATATATACATATATATATATACATCCTGGCGCTTCTTAGAAACCCCTCGTCCATAGTGGTAACTAACCCGAATTTGTGGCACCAGGGCCGAACCTGCCCAACTTACCTCGGTATCCGTCGCAATTTAAGCTCAACCGGAACCGCATTAACTTCGACGAATTGGGAACGAAAGACATCGTTCCCGGATATAAGACGGCGAAGCTTACCATGATTAAAGACAAGCTCAGGGAGATGAAGCTGGGGTTCGGCATCACCAAGAGATTCGAGTAGTAAGTAATTTCCGGAGTTATTTCTTTCCGCATCTTCTTTAGTTCGAGGGCACGGATTCCCAAATGTGGATTTTCAGGACTAGATAGCTCCCGAACAGGTCTCACGACGGCCGATTACTCACCCAATCGACCAGAGAGGGGATTTACTGACTCCGGATGTTGTAGTAAGCAGTCCCTCGGCGCCGGCGGTTTCGGCCTGACCATGTGGATGCTGCAGCACGACTACATGGGAAAGTTCGAGTGCGACGTCGTGGTCAAAATGAACATCGACCCCGAGAGGGGAGACCTTTACCGCGAGATGAGGTGTCAGAGTGTAAGTGGCCCCCAGCTCGCATATGCATATGAATATTTCACGACGCTGAAGCCCACAAACGCAAGATGTTTCGGAGCTCGGAGCACATGGTCCAGCTGGCGTAGGTGGATACGAACGAGTTTATCCCGGCGCGCGAGAGAACTCTGTGGCTGCAAGCCAAGGCGGCCGAGACAAAGAATGCTATCTTCAGGACCCAGGAGGAAAATGAGTTGATCGCGAATATGCCAGAGCCACTCGATGCCATGGTCATGGAGCTCGTGCCCAACGGTGACCTGTCCATGTTTATAAAGAGGCTCAACCAGCTCCAGACCGAATTTCCGGGCATGGTCCTCTGGAAGTTCTTCCTCTGCTGTATGTCTTCAATCAGGAACTGTCCCGCCTCACCTGCCTAGCTCGGAGGTAGCATGCTCACATGCTCGTCGAACAGTGATAAGAATGTGTATCGGGTAAGTCATTTTGGGACGGTTCTTCCCCCCCTTATGCCGATGTACTAACAGAAATCATCGGTTATGGCTTATCTGAACGTGAAAATGATAGAAAGAAGGATCTCACACTGTCTGTTGGCTCGATTACGACGAGATATCGCTGATCTCAGTTGCCACAGGTTAGCGTATCCTGTCGAGTTCATCCCAGCGAACCAGGGCCGGATTAATAAATATCCAATCATGGAAAACATTCCAGATGATCAGGGGCCGACCCGGATCGTACACTTTGACCTTAACCCCAAAAACAGTAAGCAGCAGCTCCCCTCTACCAGAACTGATATCTCGTCAAGTTGATGAAATGCCCGTAACTCACCCCGCACAGTCTTTGTCGGAAGGGCAATAAGTGGGAGTAACGAGCATTCCTTCAGCCCGATACTTAGGGTCAGTTATTATCCAATCCCTGCAGCCTTGTGAGGTACAATAGCTGAGAAGTGTTTGGACAGCTCGGGGACTTTGGCTTTACGGTGGAGGTCGAAGACGAGAAACCCGACCAGTATTCTTTCTCTCCGGGAGTGTTATTTCGGTTCGGTGCTTATAATTTGCGTCTAGGTATTATGAACAGCTGCGTTCGTGTGGCAAGCATGGATTCCTCGCCCCGGTGAGTTACCGCGCTCATCCTCCTAACGTTAATGCACTGACGAATTGTGCTCGTAGGAGCAATTCTGCGAGGACTAGGACTATCTTGTCAGCAACTCCAACTCCGTCAGAACCCACCATATTGCAGGCAATTACGGACCGCATACTAACATATGGGCCGCTGGCCTTGTGAGTGAACTCTGTCGCAAAAAGGCTCTGCATCTGGCCTGGGTCTATCCGTATCCATGCGTTGCGCCTCGCTGGCACATTTCAACAGACCATGGAATGCTTAATCACTGGCTGCCGCCCACCCCAGCCCGTACGAGTAACCCAAGTTTTCGATGAGACCAGAGGGGTCACGTACATGACATGTGGAGAACACCTCCTCAGCGACCCCAAGTATGACTACATCGACCGGGACCTGCGGAGGATCGTCGCGCAGTGCCAGGCGTACTATCCCAAGGACCGGCCGGGCTTCCGGGAGCTCGAGGAGGCCGTCCTGCTCGCCATCAACAGCAAGAGGTACCCCCACACGGAACAAGATATCATACAGTGCTTCGACAGGATCCTCCCGAAAACGAAGCCGCCGCCGCCGCCCGAGTCTGCCGCCAGGCCTATGGAGGTGGACAACAAGCACAGCGACGACGTCAATATGAAGAGCAGAAACAGCGGTCGCGAGTCCGCGGGCAAACCCATGGAGGTGGACGGCAAGTACAGCGACAACGATGTCAAAATGAAGAGTAGAAACAGCGGTCGTGCCGCTCCGTACCAAGCAAACCCGAGACGCTCTCCTTCTCTTGTCGCGACTGCCCGTGGGGGGGTGTGCCCGTAAGGAATAGAGTCCGGCCCGAGATGCCGGCGGGACCTTCGGGGAGAGCTGGGTCGCCGCTAATTATCAATGGTTTCGTCCCTGTTAACCGGTTCTGGGCCGCGTCGCCGGTGGGCCCTTCGCGGGGAGCCGTATCGACGCCACTTGCCCGTGGTTTTACCCCCATAAACCGTGGCCCCGCTCAGGTGGCGACTTCTTCCAACTCGACGGCTCCAGGTGGTGGGCGGAGCGGCCTGCTTGAAAATAGGAGGCCGGCCTCTCCCTATTAGCGTGGCGGTGCGGGGAGTAGCTCGCGGTGATGACGTGTGCCCCCAAAACGCCATTGAACTGGCGACCGAGAGGCTGCCGGGGTGGTCCGCCTATAGAGAGGCCTTGGAACTGAAGGAACTGGAATGGCTAACTAATCCCGGCAGAGTGCCTGAATAGTCGTATGCTTGGGTCTACTTGCGTAGAGGAAAATTTTCTGTCAAATCTACAGGCCGCAAATCTAGCATATCCTTGACACGCTTTCCTAGGGTCGGGGAATTGGGGCATTGGTACGCGTTGGATTCGATCGGGTTAGGTTCAGGGGCACGGTCCTACATTGTGCTCATGTCACCTACCCGTCGGGTTTCATGCTGGCGTAGTGCACCCTTTCGAGAGCCACGAATAACATAGGTAGTATCGCAGATTTCCAAACACGCAGCCACGATAACGGTCTTGCATGGCACTACGAGTTTCCCGCCTGCTGTAACCTGCGTAGGCTTGTCCTGGGGACCCTGATGATACGGCTTTGATGATGCGGTGTGCTTGCTATGCGAGATGCTTCCGAGGTGGCTGCTCAATCCGGTGAGGGCGGACACCGTGTCACAGCAATCGTGGTGGGCCCTGGGAAATGACGGACTGCTGCATCTTCATATTCTAGACTTAAGTATCCCGTCCCACAGGACCACAGACGTTAGGCAAGCTTTAGCATCTGTGCTGTAATGCCCACTCACGATCCATGTACGTGCGGACCTTGCGCAGCATCATAGCTTAAGATTAACTTAGACACTAAGTTGGCGTCGTTCTTTGAGGACCTTGCGCGTGGCTCTGAGGACGCGTTCTCCGTATCTCTTCCTGGCACTTCCCTGTATTACCCACTAATGTCATGTTCTGGACAGAGCTGGTAAGGTCGTCGTAGGGCTAGATCATATCCATGCGTGCAGTAGTTCCCGGAACTCGAAAATCCATGCATTGTTGTGGCCCGTAGAAGAGGTTGTGTCGGTGGTTTCATTCTCCAACATGTTGATTTACTTCGACCTACCGGAAGAAACATACGTGCAACTGCTGGGTATGTCGACAACAAGAAACGTTCTCTGCTAGACAGAAACCGCGACGGTTACCATGGCCAGGCGCGGTGAGATGGACGAGCGTATACTGTAAAGACTCAAAAGGCGCTCCAAAGGCGTGATAGGGGAGCAAAGAAAAGATTGACAGAGTTTGCTGATCGACTAAAACTCGTTAGTTCGAACTGCTTATCTTGAACCCTGAGCTCTCGACAAGCCAAAATCCCAGTACCAACGGCGATACCCAATAGGCGAAGCCGAGAACTGGATCGGCGGATCATAATGGCCAGCGAGGTGATTACCGAGATAGCAGGATAAGAAATCCTCGCTGCTCTTCTGCTGCTTCATATTTTACTGTCCGAGAATCTGGATACTTGAAGAGCAATATTTCAATCCTGTGTGTGACTGGATCGGTGGGTAGGTCCGCGGTAGCCCTAGTAAGGTGTGCGACTAATACCAGCCACTCGGGAGCCACGCGAGGGGCCGCCAGGGCCGGACAGAACATTGTAACCCCAGCTAAGGCCCTTGCCCCTGTTTCTGCTTGAGGCTCTGCTTCGTTTCGCTTACGGTAGCAGCACATATGCACATGGGGGCATTGATAGCTTGAGATTGGAGGGATTAAACTTTGGTGCCCAATGCCGGGGGAATGGTGTAGTTCGTTTCTCATTTGCTTGGAACATCCCGATCAACAGACACTGCATTTGACTCGGGATTTTTAATGGTAACATGCGTTGTTGAGCTTGATATCTGCAAATACAAAGAATAAACCTTCTTGAAAACCCGGCCGTATGTAATTGACATGTTGAATTATTGCAGCGTAGCTATGTATTCTGTATCATTATCGATAGCAGAGACAATTTTCTCTGTTTATCACTAGAAATATCTTCCGAATGGCCTTCAGAGGGCCCCACCTGACGTCATGTCGCATAACCAATGCGAATCGATTCTGCCCAGTGGCGCATTCCCCCTTGCAGTCGCATCCCTTGGCGCAAAGATTACATATAAGTTAGAGTTCTGGAACTGTGGACTTATTACAGATGTTCGTGTTGGCGGTGGGCAGCGGTGGAGTCACTGCTGAATATGTAGTGAATACCGTCGAGATAAGGAATCAACCAGGCTCATCCTTTCAGTCACCGCCTAGGTACCCAAATTATAATATCACCAGATTTCTATCCGTTGGAAAACCTCCATGTAGGTACTTTCGAGGGTTACATTTGCGACGGAAACCCATGTCTGCTCAGACCGCATGCAGTAGCCAATCTCCAGCCCTCTTTGCTTTAATAGCTTCTTGATATAGGTAACAGGGGGGAGTTCTTTGATCGGCCCTGTTACGTGTAGTGCATAATAGACAAGATAGACAACCACGCCTTTGATACCGAGTTCCACAACGTCCGTTGCCAATGCGCATAAGATGCCTACCGTCTGCAACTACATGTCTTGGGTACGCATAAGTAAACTGGATACCTATACGTATATAGTAGGTACCAAGCAAGCAATCCCGCCGCCCATCCGGACATGTGCGAGGACATCGAACATCAAGGGAGCGAGAATCCGAATCGTCCCAGTTTTATTGTTCTAGTCTGGTGTCACTTGCTTACTGATTATACGAATACTACCTGGTTAGGTGAAGTACCTACCGTAGGTGCTTATAAATTTAGATGCATGATTTCATTAACTAGGGGAGAGATGCAAATACATACAGTATGTAGGTAGTGCAAACTCCGCTCTCTTTCACACTTTCACCTCTCACCTCTCTCCTTCACCTTACCGCCTTCGCATTCTTCTTTGCAGTCGTTCGTTAGGTAATCTTGCTTGCTTTCAATACCCTGCACAAATCGGGAAAGCTGTCTGGGTTCAAGTCTTCTGTCCTTCTTATCCTGCATGTCTTCCCTGGTCCCGAGAACGCCGCATTCAGAGGAAAGCCGCTCTGTGTCTGGCATATAACATACCAGGCTTATTCACTGCCGTCTGCCCTGCTGTGCTCCCTCTCGAGACGAAAATCCAGAATCATCCACTGGATCAACTAATCATTAACTATGGAAGAGCAGGCCGACGCTGGTCGGCCTACTCCAGAAGCTACAAGTACCACGTCATCGGTAGAGACATCGCAGAATCCAACACCCCAACCCTCTGATCATGCCGCGAGGAAGGAGAAAGGGCGGGTACGGTTTAACAGCACCGCAGCCCAGCGGCCGGCTTCGTTAACTTCAGCACCTCCGGCCCCACCCGGAACTGAGAAGACAATGCCGCGGCCGCCGCGCCCATCCGTTTTGCGGGGGAACTCTTACAACTCCCTTATGACTGACAGGGAAGAAGAAGTGGAAGACCCTAACTCCGAGAAGGCAAAGCAAGCTTTTGCCGCTCAAGCACGAGCTCAACAGGTTGCGGCAAGTCTTCTTGGCGGCTCCTTCTCCGCCCCCGGATCGAGAAGAAACTCCACGGAATCGGACGTGGAAACCGTCAACAGCGGTGGCGGTCTCCTCGACCAGGCGCCACCCAACATCCCCCTTAGTGACTTGACCTTGACTCATTCCGAGGGGCCCCAAAATGGTGACGAGGGCGCACAGGTGTCTTCATCCGAGGAAAAACGGGCCCTCAAGAAGGAGGCTTATCACCTCGTGCGGACACATACGCATAGGGGGCATCAGTTAACCCATGCCCCGCTCAACAATCACGACCAGTCGTATCCTACGACGCGCCCAGGTACCCCGGTTGATGAGAAGGGTTTTGCGGAAGTTTACGTACCGCCACCAAACCAATATCGCGGAGGCGTATTGTCAAATCTACTGAAGCTCTACAAGCATCCAGAGAGTGATAGTACCAGTCCTACTTCGGAACATCGAAAGTCAGGGGGTGTCAGCGGATTTTCTACCCCAGTTTCATCGGGGGCTGTGACTCCTACTCGCAGAAGATGGTACGATCAAAATAAGTCCCAAGACACGTTAGCCAACCTGGTCGAGGCTTCCGCGCGGCTCGGTAGTTTCGCCGCAACGTCAGGGGCCCAATCTAGCGTGGTCTCGCCGCAGGACAGCGGAACCCCGCCGGAGAGCCAGGGACGGCTAAAGCGGCCCAAGCACAAGCGAACCCAGAGTAACAGGTTCATGAATTTCGGTCGACCACGGATGGAAGATGAGATCAAAATCACAATTCATATCGCCGAGACCCTGAGCCGCCAGAAGTATATTATAAAACTCTGTCGAGCCCTTATGTTATTCGGCGCGCCCACTCACCGGCTAGAGGAGTATCTCCAAATGACAGCGCGAGTCCTTGAAATAGATGGCCAGTTTCTGTACTTACCGGGGTGCATGATCATATCTTTCGACGACAGATCAACGCACACGACTGAGGTCAAGATTGTTCGGTACGTTGCTCCTCGAAATTTAACTATGCTGTCTGAAGGGTACTAATAATCCAGGTCTGCTCAAGGCATCGAGCTTGGAAAGCTCAAGGATGTCCACGAAATATATAAAGAAGTCCTCCACGATGTAATAAGTGTCGACGAGGCTACTGATAGGTTATCGAAAGTGATGGAGTCGAAGGAGAAGTATAACCGATGGCTGAGGGTCATGGTCTTCGGCCTGGCTAGTGCCACGGTCGCCCCGTTCGGCTTCGAAGGACGCCTCATCGACCTGCCTATGTGCTTCCTTCTCGGATGTTTCGTCGGATGGCTGCAGCTCATTGTTGCCCCCGCATCCACAGTGTACAACAATGTTTTCGAAGTCACAGCTACTATAGTGACGAGCTTCGCAGCGAGAGCGTTGGGAAGTATTAGAGGCGGAGGCTTGTTCTGCTTCTCAGCCATGGCCCAAAGCTCCATCGCTCTAATTTTGCCAGGCTGGCTTGTCTGTACGTTGGCAATTACTTCTACTTCAAACTTCCCGTGGCTAACATGTTTCGATAGTATGCTCCGCCCTTGAGCTTCAATCCAAGGCCCTCGTCCCGGGCTCTATCCGTATGGTTTTCGCTATAATCTATTCACTCTTTCTCGGTTTCGGCATTACCGTAGGTACCGTCCTGTACGGCTTAATAGACAAGAACGCGGTCTCTGAGTCGCATTGCCGGAATCCAATGCCGTCATTCATGAATTTCCTCTTTGTACCGCTCTTCACACTCTGTCTAGCTTTCGTGAATCAGGCCAAGTGGAAACAAATGCCTGTACAGGTCATTATTGCATTCGCCGGTTACGTTGTCAACTTCTTTACCGGCCGGCGATTTGGAGAGGCGCCTCAGATTGCCAATACGATGGGTGCCCTCACCGTTGGCATCTTGGCTAACCTCTACTCCCGAGTCCGACACGGTGTTGCGGCGGCCGCTCTTCTCCCTGCGATATTCGTCCAGGTTCCAAGCGGGCTCGCAGCCACGGGTAGTCTGCTGAGCGGACTGCAAACGGCAAACAAAGTGACTAATGCCACAGAACAGGCCAATAGCACGGCCGCTGTAAGTCTCCTATGCATATATGTTTCCAATGTGCTCATTCTGGTCATGGTTAACAAGATCTCAGGTGACACCGTCATCCGACCTTGCTGACCCTAGTGGCCTGGATACTATGGTGTACAGCGTGGCGGGATCAATGATACAGATTGCTATCGGCATAACAGTCGGTCTGTTCTTGAGCGCGGTCCTCATATATCCACTAGGGAAACGGAGAAGTGGGTTGTTCACTCTCTAATCTGCATATAATGCATCGGGGGGCCGGGGGGAGAGATCTACACATAGGGGGCGTTCTTCGGGATTTAGGAGCGGTCTCCATAGGAGGGTAGACGAACAAGCACAAGCGAGCGGGCGATTGTCCGGGTGATTCATTTCTGTGGCTCCATATCTCTTTTCCGGGATCATGAAACGGGGGCTGTTGGAGGATAGACTTCCCTTTGAAAGCATGGGTAACAAGGTTCCGCAATCCGGCAAGAAGGCATAGACCGGGAAAATACGGCTAATGAAGGGCGGCAGCGTGGTCGGCGTCTTTATAGAGGACATTGGAATCTCCTTTTCCCCCTGTCTGGATGATTGAAAAGACGGACTGCACATAGGTATCATGGATAGGGGAGGGGCTGCTGGTGAGGCCAGGCCATTGGGCGCCACGGACTTTTACACATCATTGTTAATACCATATGTATTTCCTCCGGTTCAACGCAATGTTTTGAACGATATATTGGCGGTTGAAGTAGTGATGGGAGAATGGGGTTTTATGGATCCTGATCGTCTTGTGAGGTTTTAGGGGTTATGATATTGAATAGGGGCTAATTTGGCAGGGGTCATGGAAGTCCGCCGCCCGCTAATCTTGAGGTCAATCGGCTTATTGGTGGGAATATTAATATCATCAAAGAGTGATGGGATAGCTCAGTCATAGACGTTGGTACCACTCATAGGAGTGGTTGCGGCCTTGATGGTGGGGTTGGACTTCGGCTACTTAACCAATGGTACTCGACAGGATCATTCAAGAGCCCGGTCTTGTGCATCGAGTTGAGCCGATGCTAGATTCTCTTCCAGTTTTGGCCAAGAGTTTATTATTATGTATGCACTCCTAGGAGTTTTCGTTCATTTCCGAGAGCTCTGAGAACACAGAGGCGCCGGAGGTCGTGGTACGTCCGTTCCTTGCGGAGCCGGGTGAACTCCGTATCACGGAGGCATCGTCCTACCGAGTAGATGGATCTCAAGCCTCGACTATCGCCGGCCCCGACCTTCGTCCTCGACGCTGTACATTGGTAAAGCTAAGGTGCCCGCTGGTGTTTTCCAAGGTCGCATCAAATTCCGGAGAATGCGCCGCGTCATGACGAGGCAATGGACAGAGACTGTAACACCCCCCAAAACAGAAGCTGGACTCGTCTACCAAGGACGGAACTTGGTTAGAAGCTGCCTCCCCTGCGAGGGGCTGGGTACTAAAATTCATTGGCGGGAGATTTCGACATCTTGCCGCTGCGTCTTGAGACTGGCGGTCTCCTTCTGGAACGAGAAAGATCCTATTTATGTGGCAAAAATTTGGGCCCCGGGCAGCCACAGGTTCACGGAGCAAGGCAGACGAGTTGCGTCTAAACTACGTCCACGTCGACGCCATTGATACTGGCATCCTCACGATACGCTTTTGGTTAGTAGGATGGTGTAGCGAACAGAAACGGGATGGCTTCGCGAGGCTTGACTCGCGACAATGTCGTGCGACACCGCAGTGACGTTACCCCGGAGCGAGCTCTCCGGGTGCCTTGACTCCGAGGTCACTAATGCGGTGCATATGCAGAGGAAGGCATTCGCCTGAATCCCCGAGGTCTCGGCGCTCGGCTCCACGAATAGCGGAGCACGCCGTGATGCATAAGCCTTCGGCTGCAGCCTCAGCTCCGGAACCCCGGCAATCCGCACGGAAGGTGTCTCGAGGGGAACGCTCAGCGCGAAGCTCGCGTCAACCGCTGAGGTGGAATGAACGATCGGGTAGGATCATTTAAACGAGCTCGAGAGAACAAACCGCGGCTACGGGCATATGGCGTCATAAGCGTCATACCATTACGACGAATACCATGTAGTCGAATTATTCACGCAGGCCCGCTCAGGCGACACAGCAAATCGGGCGACCAACACGGCGCAGTACGATTCTCCTCTTGAAACCGTCTGCGGCTTGAAGAAACTGCCGATTGGGTTATGGTGCAGGCAAACACAATCGGTATAACCGACACCGGCGTGCATAGGAATATTCTCCTCAACGGCCCATGCATTTCATACTCCGTAGACAGCTGCAGACCCGACATCTCCGCGGTGGAACTCAACTAGTTAGTTGATTATGACTGACGCCGAATCCCATTGAACGAAGTCCTGCCTCTCATTTAGTAGGCGCTTGCGGCGTTCAGGTTGCACTCTAATCTAACTCAGCAGCAGTGCAGTCCTGCTCTGCGTTCGATGTTGAAAAGCGCGTCGCACGTGTCAGACAGGCAAACCGAGTCGCACAGCAGAATTCGCGGGGAAATACTGAAACGTCACGATATCTCTCTGTACAAGATGACAAACCTCGCCGTGTGGAGATTACGACTTTGCAAGTCCGCAACCAGGAAGTGATCTAGCTGCCCACCGAAGGCTGTCTTATGCAAAGTCCTTTAAAAATTCCGAGGGACCAGCGAATTTCGCCTCACCCCTTTCCGAGCTGTTTCTTTTTACACCCTCTCCATCAGGACTGACGAGCCGGACTCATGCAGGAGACTTCTGATCGATCAGAGAGTGTGCGACAGAGAGAGGGAAGGAGGGGCAAGAAGACCCATCGAACGATTGCCGAGCCGCCGTGGAACGTCAGGGGTCCGCACGATCAGCGAACCGCTCTCTCGAGTTGTGGTGGTTAAATCCCCACTTACATCCGCAGGTCTCGTCCGCTTGCCCCATTTTCACATGCCAAACGAGAGATAGAGTCGATATCACTCGCACCCGCAGATTGCGCCTCATTCCAGACCCATAGGTAGCCACCTTCGTACCTGCCTACAGAGAAGCCAACGGTAGATTCGTCTAGTTGCCATCCCGAGGCTATCGACAGGAGTTCCTAACTTGACCGCTGATGCAGGCCGTATGCCTCACCGGATACTTGTGATAGCAGACTGGGTTCTGGCGGTCAAATATGTAAGTGCCAATAGAGTTGCGCCGGCTGATGACAAGATGCGAAATGGACTGGCTCAACGGCTCTTTCTGCCCCCAAGCTGAGGCTAACTCGTCGAGGTGATCGACCGGTCCTCTTCTTGTGTGCAGGGTTTAAGCTGCATGCAGTTTGTTATATGCACTGATAAATTGACCGACAGCTAGGCCGAATGGAAAATAGCGACTCCCGGTACGATAACCGTAAATGCAGTTAAGCGTTTGGTCAATATTGCCCTCGCACTTATATCAACTGTCTATAGTCCTAATATTTCGGTGACCACGTAACTAGATTCGGCTACTATTCCATCTCAAGTAAAAGCTGGCGCAATGGCTTCCTGTAAGTAGAGGCTCAAGGTGATAGGAGAGCACGCTATCTTGCTCTTCGAATGATCGGCTGATAGCATGTGACAAGATCACTTCAAAGTGACCGATAAGTTATTCGGCCAGAAGCTGAGGAGAACGGTTTTTGAAACAGCTCTGTTCGTTGTCGGCCAATCGAGTTGAGCGACGAGCCCCTGTTATCTATCAAACGCTTTCACATGTCAAAGTGCAGGCCCTGGATCCGCTTCTATGGCCAGCCAAACAGCCCCTGCTGGCCCGCTTGGAAACCTACGGATGGGCCCACTAGAGCTCTGTGGGATCCATTGTAGCACCTTTTAGCGAGCAGAGGAACGACGGGGGGAACTGCCAGGAACCGCGACTGGGCAGATCGGCCCCTCGATCCCCTCTTTTCCCTTCAATCATAGGTACCTGTGTACTTTACTATGCGCAATCACGGAGCCCGGAATGCGCGGGCGAGACCAAACATGCGTCTACAAGGCGGAACGTTTCTCGAAATTGCACTGGTTGCCATAAAAAAGTTCCTAGGTGTTACCTTGTGACTAATAAGAATCGAGGCTCATATGAAAAGCACATGATAATTTGATTATGCACAAGGAGATATCGTGGCGCACGGGTAGTCTTTCTTCGTGCTTGAAAGTTAGATATTAAAACAACACTTGCGCAAACCTGAGCGGCCGAAGGTGTAGAACTCTTTTCTTTTCTTCCAATTACAATCGTTGACTTGACCATTGATCACTAGTACCACACCCAAAACTTCCCTGGATTCATTATCGCTGCATAGACTAGGTAAGTGGCGTTGAGCTTACCCGGCTCAGGATACCTTTCTCTTCCTTACCTTCCGCGAACTCTGCAGCTCTAGCCCTCTTCTTGATCGCCTTGTGCCCTCCTCCCTCCCTCCCTCCCTCTCTCTTCCCGTTTTGCTCTCCTCCCCCTCTGCCCCGAGATCAGGTCACCACCATTACGAACACAAGTTTCTTTTGAACATTTCTACTCTGAGACAACGTAAAGTCCTCAGTGCGTATGTTCCCCCAAATCCAAATCCGAACTCCTCTCGAGTCGGTAGTGTCAACGGCCCCCAACCTGCTTCATGTCTTGTGTACCATGTCACATCTCAACCGTTCTCTATCATCGGACTGACATTTATTCAATTTCTAGCCACTCACACGTCGTATTTACAGCCTGTCATATTTTAGACAATGTCTGAACAAGTGAACGGAGACTTCCACCCGTCCTCGGCGACCTTCTCGGTATGTTATCAGTATCTTTTAAGCTTGTTGGTCCTTCATCTGCGTCCTGATGAGTACATGGGGAAGCTGACGACTCGCTTGATGATAGCACATGACCCGATACCCCGTCGTGAGCGACAGTCTGTCTTACATCAAGCAAAATCCTTATGGCCAGAAGTCGATAGAACTGGGCGACTCGGCATACCAGGCGTTGGCGAAGCCAGTCAGCTTCTATCTGTCCAAGCCATACCAGTACGTCTCGCCGTATGTCAAGAAGGCCGACACGATCGGCGATCAGGTCCTATCCAAGGTCGACGAGCGACTTCCCGTCCTCAAGAAACCCACCGGCGAGCTCTGGACTGACGGCAAGAACCTCGTCTTCTTTCCCCTACGTAAGGGCTTCGAGACCAGGGACCACGTCCTCAAGATCTACAACGGCGAATACAAGAACGTCGGGGCGGACGGCCTAATCGCATACGGCAAGGCGATGCTCTCGACTGGCCTGATCGTTTCGCACGAGGCCCTCAACTGGATCGGAGAGTATCTGCGCGCCGGCAAGACCAAGGCAAAAGAGTCTAGCGACGGAGCCGCTTGCCAAGCTAACCTGAACTGATCCTCGTCGAAGGGGCTCTGTTCTTTACCCAACTCGTCTGCCTGACACCTGGTTTCTGTTTCTTCCTCTTCCGTCAATATACTCTGAATGGCCGGTAGATGTGGCTCCGGCTGCCTGACGAAGTAGCAAGGTCGCCGAGGTGATATTGAATCATCACTCTTCCCGCGCATACGCATGTATGTTCGTTTCCTGTAATTACCATTGCCAAAGCGGTGGCTTAGCATCCTGTAATTACCATTGCCAAAGCGGTGGCTTAGCATCTGTGCGATTTGGGGGTTAAGACGCAGGTCCATCAGATGACTGAAGCCGGGAATCCTATCGGTTTCCCATAACTTCCTGCCTTGCTGCGCAAAGAAGAAGGAAAAGTTGGTCGAGATGGACCGTGGGAGGCGTTTGGTTGTTGGAGTCATACGAGCATTGTACGGGGTAAGTCGGTTTCAATGGCTGTATGCGAGAGTAAATGTATTTGTGTACTACTGCGTTGCGTTTTTCCGCCCGGTGACTGCCAGCTCGAAGTTAAAGCATGCTCTCTTGCGGGTGATCAAGAACTCTGGGATAACTGGGCTTTTCAAAATGCAATCAGTGATACACAAACAGATTAGAATTGCCCCTTTATCAACGGGGCTTAAGCACGACTATATACGCCACGGATGCTGCTAATGCTTGTTGGGCATACAACCACAAAGGCGGGAGAACAGAAGTCCTACAGGGAAGTACTCGACTGTGATGTGGTACACGGGGCTAAGCGACGATATATCATGGGTATACTGGTTGCTTGGAGTATCGATGGTGCCCACCACATATAGGAAATACGGCCAGTCGCGACTCTGACAGAGCAGTACACTCGATGCGGAGCAGAATAGGAGTGGCAAAGGTGTAATATAGATGTAAGAAATCCAGACAAGGAAAAACTCTCTTTTGGATTAAGTTTATGCCTTGACGGTACTTTAGAAAATTGTCTCGTTAATCCTTCCCCTATGTCTAGCTTCTAAAGTGCCGATCATCGGGATAGAGAATTTTGGTGCTGCTCTCTTAACCGACTAATCCACATCTTTACTTAACTTATGTCGAGGAACTTCTTGGCATCTGTCGGTGGAGTCTTCGTCATAATTAGTTCTACTTTCGCTGCTTCTTCACATGTGAGTCTCTGGTTGATTGCCAGGAGCATGGATACAGTTAGCCCAAAAAGGGGAGGGGGACCCGGAGGAAGGTCACTATATAGGGACTATTCCTCTAAGTTGAGATAAGCATGCCAGGGATCGTTAGCTATTTCAGCCCAGTTCACAGTCTCTCTTGTTTCAATGGCCAGTCCAACGCCTCGGAATCCCATTCCCAGACATTCATCAGATATCTTATGGCAGGGATGGAGAATAGCTATCACTCCAACATGGACGACTGTTGCCCATCGCCTAAAGGAAATGTGTAAACCTGAACACTTTAACCCCTGGCATAAAGGGGTTCTAAAACAATCTACATACCTTTCATGATAATGATGGAAATTCAAAGCATGGGAACGTTATAACGAGCAGTTCTCGGAATCGAGATTCGTTTGGGTGTTGGCACCCACGGTACTGAAGACTCATGGAGATCTACTTTTTGGCTGCCGTCTTGTCCTTCTCTGATTGGTCTGGACGGTTTGCCTCCCATATGGTGGTACCTGGATGGTCCTGCCGCCGTATATTCTCAGGTTATCCTGAGAGATTTGGACGCCCTCGGGCGAGCCTGTTGATACAATGTCAAAGGTGCATGTATGGAAGGTTCTGCAGCATGGTGAATATCTACGTAAGGAGGTTTCAGATCCCAGGTCGAGATGGTTCTTTTCCAACTTGGATATAGACAATCAATGCAAGTATTATAGGAGGCCACAGTGGCCCATAACCCCTTATATATGGAGATACAGTTCCTGGATAAACATCCCTTCACCGGACCTTCTCATAATCTACACTTGGGCCAAATCCTTAGCTACCCTTTACTACTGCTTGTGCCGAGCCCTTCGGATCCTTGTCATTTCCTGCCTCTTTAAATGGAGCGACCTCCCGCAGGATAGCACCAGGTGGAAAATGTCCAGCGAAGGAGGAATGTGAGGTTTCCTTATAGTCTTTTGGTTATTGGGTTGACAACTCGCTTTGTCATTAATATCCTCGCTTTATTTTCAAAATGGCGTATAAAACGTGGATGTATATCATACACGGTAACGAAGTCGCTGCGGAAATTCCCGAGCCTTCTCATCCCACGTCCCGCACTTCAAAGAGTCAGGGACTACCGAAGTTCTTAACTACGTTTCAAGGAGCAGGACAGTTTGAACACAGAAATGCCAATGATAAAAGGCTCTTGCGCATTCGGCTGTTGACGTAGCAATAATCACAAGCGTGGTCCACGAATGTGAAAGAACGCCTGCCGGATCTCCAGACCCAAATACCAAGCTGTCTCCTGCCTCAATAAAATCCGAACACCGTCCCAGTCGATCTCTCTCTTTCCGAGAAAGGATGGACAAAGACTCGGCCCACCGTTATGATCGGCAGTTAGCTACCTACCCGGTGCATCTATGACGAGCATGGCGTCCAACCAGAGGGTGGCTTGGCTGCAACCCCTGTCACATCTGCAACTGTTATATACACTAGGAATGCCCCTTCAAATAACTTCGTCTGCCAATTTTCTGTCCTCCTTAGTTGCCAACGCCAGTCGTAGCTACCCAATGCCGGACCATTGTTAGGCTTCAGTCTTCGGCCTTCGCTCATTTCCCGTCCGTTAGCGGCCGTTCCCTACCGGCCATTCCCTACTGGTCGTTCCTTAGCGTCCGTTCCCCTTTTTGACGAGCTCCGGGCCTATACAAATACCCATATATAGATATATACTGAACGATCACTTTGCGAGACGTTGCGAGTGTAATCTGATCTCTCCTTTCCTTGCCCAGTCTACATGCGCATTAGCCCGCTTTTTCCTCTCAACCCTCGACGGTTTAAATCTATGAAAATGTTTTCTCGACAGTGCCGACTTGCGCAGCCGCGGATCTCTCGACAGCCACGGCTTGCGGCTGCGCAAGTCGAATCTTTTCACCATGTCCTAAGTAGATCTAATTCATCATGCCTGCCTGCTTCCTTTCACTCCTTCATCCCTAAAGGCGAGGCAGGCCTACATAGCGCAGTCCCTTCTCGAAGAGCATCACTTTGACACCTCTGGGGGGATTTATCCAGATCCCATTGCGCCACCTTCCACCCTCATTTTCGTCGACGATTCTCTGGGGCAGTCGCACACTCACTTTCATTCATCCTTGATTCTTTTAAGCTACCTGCCTCGTCATCTCAGACCTTGGACTCGGATAGTCAGTCAACTACAACAACGACACCACCACCACACGCAACGTTGGTGGGCAAAATGAGCCAGCAGGCGGAGTCAAGCGCGCGGGCCGGGAGTCGCATCGTTATCAACCTCGATGACGGCGATGACAGCGGCTCACCTTCTATATTCGGCCAGGAGCAGCGGCGGCTTATTGCCAGATTCGAGGAGTTCGGGGCATCACCTCATCGGCCTCTCTGGATCCCCAGCGAGGGTGACCTAGAGCGTCTGGAGGCGGAGATCGAACGAGAGGTCTTTTCGTCCAATGTCATTGACTTAACCGATGATGACACACCTGGCCCGTCCCCGCTCCCCACTGGGAACAAACCTCGTTTCACATTGTTTGCGCAGTACTCCTGGAATGGAATGACCATCGAGAAAGGTACCGTAGTCGAGATCGAGAAACTGTACAAGTACAAGTTCGGCATTCAATTTTTGCGGGTCCAGCTCATCCGACAGGAAGGTCCGAATGTCATCCTCCAAGGTATCCCTTACGCCAGAGTCCGGGCCATGAGAGGCGTGTTTCCTCTGAAGCGAAATGAAGTCGTCGAGATCCTTACCACTCACGTGAACGATCCCAGAGAGTGGACGGCCCAGGCGGCCATTGAAGTCAACGTGGAGAAGGTTTTGCGTATAAGAGGACTTCAGCTTACCAATACCTTGTTCCCGCATGCTCGATTCGACATTCAGAAGTTTACCACCCCGAAGGAAGCTGAGGAGAGGGGTATACTTACCTGCCGATGGAGGATGGTCACTGCTTACAAGTCAGTCGTCGTGGAGATGAAAAAGGGGCCAATTTACAGCCGGACACTGCAGAGACTGATGGCGGACGATGTTACGGACCCGAACCTTCGGGTTGCTGATGCGAAGCTCCTCAACGCCTGGCGTGGCGGGAAAGTGAGAGGTGGCTCACATATTCCTGGAGCACCGTCGGTCCCGGTCGTCAACCTTGATGCTAGTGACAGCCCTAGCGCAGAGCCCATGCCGCGAGTTCCTGGCCAGGCATATACTTTTGCTGACGCCTTCTGTGGTGAGTCTGTTCTCAGGTCTTCTTCACGTTACTTTCGAATGGCTTAGCCCCCGGGATACATCTTTGAACTCCTGATTATCTCCTAGTCTGCCTTGAGAAGCGCCATTGCTGACTCTCTGTTGTTGAAGGTGCTGGTGGTGCCTCGAGCGGTGCCAGGTCTGCAGGGTTCGAGGTCAAGATCGCCTGTGACATGGATAAGGGCGCGTGCGCATCTTACCGCAGAAACTTCACGGCTGCTGACCTCCGGGAGATGAATATCTTCGACTTCATAAACTCTAAGGACGTTTGCCGCGTCGATGTTCTCCATATATCGCCGCCGTGCCAGTACTGGAGCCCCGCACATACGTGCCCGGGCAAGAACGACGAGGCGAATGTTTCGGTGCTTTACGCTACTATGGGGCTGATTGACAAGATCCGCCCGAGGCTGGTAACTATCGAGCAGACGTTCGGGCTCCTGCAGGAACGATTCGAGGCATATTTCAACCTGTTCCTACATTGCTTCACGGAGGTCAATTACTCCGTGTCGTACAAGATCACGCACCTCAGTAATTTCGGCGTCCCCCAGACTCGGAAAAGGTTAACAATGATAGCGGCCTGTTCCGGGGAGAAGCTGCCTCCGTTCCCCAAGGCTACGCACAGCAAGACGCCGTCCGACGGTCTCTTGCCGTTGGTTACTGCCGAGGAGGCGCTAAAGGACGTTAGGCCCGGATCTGTGCTTCACGACGTCCGAGGAGCCCTGACGAGGGCCCGACTCAGCGGCACATTCCCCAAACCCCCTTATGACGCCAACAAATTGCTGAGCACCATCACAACAAGCGGATCGGATAGTTACCATCCCTCGGGTCTCCGCAAGTTCACCCCAGAGGAGTTACGCGCGCTGATGACCTTCCCATGGGATCATAAATTCGCGCCGCCCTCGATCAAGAAACAGATCGGGAACGCTTACCCCCCCCTGGCGGTCGCTGCATGGTACAAACATCTGGATAGCTGGCTGTTGAAACGGGACGACATGGCGGAGGCGGAGGCGGTGGCTGGAGACAACAACGTTATCATCCTGGACGACGATGATGAGATGGAAGAGGAGGTCGTTGTCGATAACGACGATGCGATTGTCCTAGACGGCGGGATGGAAAAGGATGCACACGACGAGGACGACGACGATGATGGCTTAATGATCATGGAGTGGCGCAGACGTTCCGTCACACTTGGCAGAGATGATGATGAATGATACCCGATCGAGCAGCATATATTGTCCGGACGAGCCAGGATTTCGCAAGGAGATGTTTTGACCTGGATACATTCCCGTGGGTTCAGAGCACATCAGATTTCTGGCCGAATCGCGAACATGCAGCTCATGGCAAGCTGAGGTTACTGGTTTGTGGATGACCGAACTTGAGATGGATGAGAACATGGAGCATGAGGCTGTATGACTCCGCCTTACTCTATATAGTATAGTATGCACGCCGTACTCTAGATATGGCTTGTCAGAGGCGCAAGTGTTGTACTGCAGGGAGGATTGATAGATGCGGCCTTTCGACGGGCTGATGGAGTCTGAAGCTGCTCATAGTACTACCAAGTCAACCTGCTGCTGCATTAGACGAACCGCCGGTGAACAATAGTGTGCCAGGCTTACCCTAGTTAGAGTCGGCCAATGCAGCTCCGTCTATGGGGGAGGCTATCACAATGTTTTCCCGATAGTTCAGACGTCTCTCTTGAGCGTCTTATGTAAATGCCTATAGTGCTAGATGCCAAGCCATGGACCCCGCTCCCCTCTCCGCGGGCCAGCAGTTAGACTCGGGGAATAGGTAAATAGCCCAATATGATGCTGCGCAAGGTAGATAGTCTAACCACAGCATGGAAGGGGTCGTTTATTTGAAGGACTGGACTGTTGAGGAAGCTTTATTTGGCCTTCAACCCGTCAATTGAGTTTAGGTCGGTTCTATTACTGTTTAAATGCGTATCTTATCCTAGAACATGCTGTATGTGGATTCCAGCAGGGTCGCGGTATTCTCTGGGCGGGTACCCGTGTAGCCATGTCATTGGTAGCCCCAGGAGAGAGGCTCCCCACATCAGGAAGCGCATCATCGATTGCCAACGCAGCTTTTATTAAAGTGGACTGTCGGCACAGCAACCGAGTAGATAAACAGCAGTAAATACGGGGGAGGGATTAATATGGATACGAAGTAATTATCCCCAAATTTCTGAATCGCCTGATCGCATACCCTCCACACCCCCAAATTGACTTATTCACAAATCAGAACCTGTGCCATCCACACCCCGGGACAACACTGACTCTGACAATCTTGTGGCTTCAACACCTGTAACCCATTGATTGGTACATACATATATACCGCAAGGTTTGTTGTCAGGAGCTGGAGATGAGCCAAACAGAACAGACCTCCAGCCCACCAGGTTCACCTGGTGCGGCGCCGCTTCAACCAATGTCGCCCGACCGCGTCAACCAGCAACGTGAAGGCGCTTCGTTATTCTCTCCCAGTCCAGAGCACAACGATAACGATGTACATGATAAGATCCGCCAATTTAATAACATGGCATATACGCACTCTCCAAATACCCAGTCGATGTCTAAGCAGCTTGAACGGAAAACCGCAGATGCCGCACTCAAGCGGGCTATGCTAGGACGGGAAGCAGCAGAGAGCGAGATGCGCCGGTATCGCGATGAAGTGCGCGTATTGCGCAAGCAAATCGAGGAAGGTCGTGAGCGAGAGAGGCGAGTCGGCGAAAGATTGGAGACGGTAATGGTGCGTACAACGTCTTGTGTAGGTTTCCGCCCTTGCTATCTTTTCTAACCATATATATTTTACAGGAGAACTATGGAAGGGCCAAGGAAACCCACTCGCACACTCAGGCACTGTGGGAGAAGGAGATCCGACGGGCGCGCAAAGAGACGTTTAAGTCGCAATCAACTATAGTCAAGCTGCAAGAAGAGCTAAAGGCGGCCCGAGCTACCATCAAATCCATGGAGGAACTTCAAAACCGGGAAAAGGAACGGAGCAAATCACGAGAACAGGAAGCCTTTGAAGCGCGCTATCAGCTCGTCGGCGTACAGGAACAACTAGAGAAAGCCCTCGAGCGTGTTAAAGCGGTGGAACAGGAACGCGACGCCTACAAGACCCTTGCCAAGAACGAAGAAGTCGCCAGGATCGCCGCCGAAGGACGCATACCTCTACCGCCGTCCAAAGACGCTGACGACGAGTTTGCATCACCCAGGAAATCGCGAGTTTCTCTCACGACCACCGACATAGTCTCTTCCGCCGCTAGCGAAGCTGAAATCGACGAGCTGACGCGTCTATGGCAATGGGAGAAGCAGAGAGCGGACCGCACACAGGAGCAGCTAGAATTTCTCCAGGCCGAGTGCGAACTGCGTGTCTGTGCCTGCGCCAAGTCTCAGTCTCGCAAGAGACGGAGCAGCACCCTATTATCGCCACGAAGAGATCGCCCGGCACCGATTCCGATCATCGACCCCGCGGATCGCATTATTTTGGGTCGGAAATCCGAATCCTTGCAACCTGAGATACCGGAGCGGGAAGAGCCTGTCGCAAACGATATATCAGGTTCAGCAGCGAGAATCCAGGAAGAGCCGAAAGAGGAGAGCAAGCGCAGAGAGTCAAGGCAGGGTACAATCTTCGTGCCATCCCAGGGTATCTTTCGGACCCTTTCCCAACAGGAGATCCAGTCTGCGGAGAAGTCGGAAGAAGCTACGTCTGAGGCGGCGAGTCTCTCCGATGTGAAATCGAATCCGTCTCTTTATGCCAGGACCCCGTCTGTCGACCCCCCGTCGTTTGCGCTACTGGCACAGGAACGCACATCCCTTCTTTCGCTTTTAAACGCGCCACATGGGGATGACTCCCAAGCACCACTCAACATACCGACGACCTCGGGGGACTCTCGTCCTAGCCATATGGACGCCCAACAAACCGAGGAGGCAGAAGCAACGGCGAACCCAGAGACAGACATAGAGATGCCCAACGCACCAGCCGCCACCGAGCCAGAACAGCAATCACAACCCGGGAAGCAGGAGCCAAAGCGAAGAATCAGCGACTCGCGCTGCCACACCTGCGCCGAGTTCTACACGGTCACGGAGACGACGTCGGTGCCCCTGCGCGACGATGCCAACCACACGCGGCCCCACACCATCGCCGCCATGCCCATGGCCAACGGTCTCAACAACAGCCGGATGCCCTCGTTCGACGTCAACAACCCGGCGCTGACCCCAACCATGACCCGCGAGCAGGCCCTCGCCCAGATCAAGGAGCGCCGCGGCCGAGCCCGCAGCGCCGCCCAAGGCACCGCCACCCCCCGCAAGCAGATGATCGCCGGTGCCGGCCCGCGGAGGGAGGTCAGCGCTCCCGTGGGGCGCGGCGGCGCTAGGGGCGGCGCCGCCACTGCCGCCGCTGCTGCTAAGGGCCGCACCTAGGGGTTCGGGCTCGGCGGTAAGGACTGGTTTCGCTTGGAGTGGTGACAGGGAGTGTTAGTTCGGCCGGGCCATGGCGTTGGTTGGTCTGTCTTCTTGCGTGTCAGGCGGAAAAGGGGTTTCTCTGCGTTTAGTCGGGGAAGGGAGCGGGAGTCTTAGGCTGGCTGGCTACACATACCCCTGAAAACTGCGTGCTTGGACTGACTTGCATTTACACCTGCATTTTTATGGTTTGGGATAGGCGAGGAGCGAGGCGTTGGCGGGGCCGTTGGCTTGCTTGGTCCCCTCCTTTGCCTTTTCCATGTTCTGTTGACCATTGTTTTTGTTATGCTGGATACGATATCCAAGGTTAGACCATTCGTGGCTTTCCTTTATATAGAATAATGACGAAATCACAATTACTCGAATGATGCTGAGTGTCGGACTCCAGGCAGTGGTAGTGTGCTACATCCAGATAATGCTATGCAGTTCATGGGGTTTCGTGATATGCCATCTGGTAGTTTGAAAGAGTATCATTATCGCCCCTTTCTGGCTGGGACACCCAAATTTCATCCTGCTTTACCGTATTTATGTCAGGGGCTGCCTTCATTGGAGCACTATGTCGTTCTATCTTTTCAGCAGAAAGATGCGGACTTCAGCACCCGTCGCCATCGAAGAAGACTAACTGGACCGTATGGTAGTCCTACAGCTGGACAGCGCTACAAAACCGCTTGGCCCGCTGGACCGATGCTGCTATATTGCAGAACGCCTAGCAGACATTAAAGAGTCTGTGCCGAGGATCTAACAACCCCAACCATGTTACGCCAGGTGAGGAGAATCGGCCCGAACCGCGACACTCGGAGAGTACTACCACACGGTCAGATTGTTACAGACGGCATCAGCCTGACTACGCCTCTACTCTCTACCCTCAACCTGGCCATGTTCGCCTGGGACTCTGCTAAGAGGGGGCCGAAGTCCAGCGGAAACTAGAGAACCGCTGCCACGTGAGTGTACACTAATCTCGGAGGGGGAGCTGAGAATATTGTCTGCGCCGGAATTCAGTTGCCCTTGTTTCCTAGCCTTCTAGGCATTCCCCTCCCTTTACACAGTAAGCCCCCATATACCTGGTAATGGTCGCGGCGTCATGGGTTTCCGACGAGGAGCCATACGACTTGCCCAGGGTCTAAGAGTCGGCCTACGAATATACACGAGCCATGTATTGCCTATTACGCTATTTCCCGTTTAAGAAGCCACGTTGAATAGAAGGAAAAGTCGACACGATAACACTTATCACTACAGTCGTGCCGCCGCAACGAGGGCATCTTCATCTTTGCTATCTCGTTGACATGAACTACCATTCGGCTAGGGTATCACAACGACACAGACGCGCTAGGATAGACCGGCTATCAGCAGGGGAATAGCCATACGGTGGGCCGGGGCTCAAGGAGGTGTCCCTTAACCGACCGTTTCTTACTCGACGCCCTCGACCCTGCTGGCCTCGAACAGATGCCAAGTTCAACCCAGAAGACAACCACTACTAACTCCCTAACGGTGGGCATCTACGTAATCGTAGTCGGCCGTGGACCGACAGGGCTTACAGCATCCCATATGCTCTCCAGAGCTGGTATCGCTTCGTGCCCCTAGGGAAGGCGAGACACATGCATGGCCGAGGTCGGCGCCAGCCTCGTGGTAGGCTCGGGCACTACAAGCATCTACGACCAACTAGGTAGCCCCGAGAGACAATGAGACTCCACCATCCGTTGCATCCGAAACACATAGTGACACACGATGAGCGGTATTACAACACCCAAGACATTTTCGGATGCATAGCTGAGAAGTGAGTAAAAAAACCATCCGAAAGCTCACGCATCGGCTTGGCTCTTCGGTGGGTGCTGAAGAGCGCTGTAGCCATGTCCACAGGCCGTTAGCGATGCGTCGGTCTGACTTGGTGAAAATGTTATACGTTAGCTTCTCAGAGGACGACAAGGCACGGATTCTCACAGGAAACGGCGTTTTCGGTGCCGAGACCCACAAAGATGGAGTGCTCGTAAAATGTACCGACGAGACCACGGTGGAGGGAAGCATCGTCATAGGGGCCGACCGGGTCCATAACAAGGTTCGCAACGCAATGCGGCGGCTGGCTCTCAAACAGTCACCCACCGCCAAGGTCAACGGGGAGAAGCCCTTCCTAGCGACAAATCGGTGACTGTTCGGAACGGCGCCGTTGATTCTCGGCCTGTATCCTGGCGAATCGTGGGGCGGCCATGGCAGCAAGGCATCCGCACAGACATTCGTTGGTCGGGACAGGGTGTGGTCTTCCTCCATGAGGAGCTCGAAGACCGAATTGAGAACGCAACCGGTATTCCAAGGGAGGCGCCGCGCGATACGCCGAACGATGGGGCAATCTGGGCATAACGGATATGTTCAAGGTCAAGGATATCTATCATGCGGCATTGAAGTGCACCCTCGTGGATCTCCAGGAGGGTCTTCTGGATGTCTTCAGCTGGGACCGACTTGTCCTGGTGGGCGATTTTCTGTATACACACGCCCAGGGCCGGTAATGGCTACAACGGCAGCGTTTCAGAATTTGGTGGTAGTAGCAGGGCAGTACCGACAGTTGCACGGCCTTCCCAAGGGTCACGTCGTCGACACCGATGCTATCAAGGCTGTCTTTGAGGAGTTCCAGAGAGTGCGCGAGAAGGGACTCCATGAGTTGCAACAGAGTTCCGCCACACTGACTCGGTTGCAAGCATGGGCTAACTGGAAGGGCTGGCTGATCGATAGGTGGATCTTGCCCCTCGCTCCGCCTGGAAAAAGTTGTTATCCAGGCCCTCCGCACCGCGGCGAATAAAGAGACGCACGTGCTGCCATTCTTAGAGGAGCAAGAGTTGCTCCACGGTAAAGCGCCTTGGGAGAACTACCCAGACGGCATGGAGAAGCCGCCAGCGAAAAGCATAACGGCCTTAATTGGAGAAGACTCTTAGTTGTCGTACTTGGTCGTATTGTGACTCGCATTGCCGCCAAGTGCTCTTCTATCTCTGATTGGGATCTCCAGCTATGGGATTCCAGAGCCTGCTCAAAGTGTGCTCTGTGAAATATCTCGCAATTAGTCAGAAGACCCTTGATTACATAAGTATATATAATACTGTAAATAGGTAATAATTGTTCATAGCTCAAAGACTTTAGACTATGGTAGACTAGCTACGGCTTCCCGTCTAAGGTAGCAACCCAGACGTTCGGTGCCGAATCAAGGTTGTGATCCTTCCCACCGTGCATAGCCGCGGTTCATTCTACAACTGCAAGGCCGCCGCCAAGGGTTCGGAAGTCCGAGATTGTAAACTTATCATTCTCTCTCTCTCTCTCTCTCTCTTCATTTGTAAGCCACGTCTTTGAGTGCGGTCCCTGATTGGGTAGGATGACCCAGCAGCGAGCGTACCTACGGGAGCACACGGGTAAAACTGATGTCACCTGCATTTGGGGATCCGTCTCGGCGGCGCGACTAGTTACGGTACCGATTTATTGGGCATAGCCATGAAATAGAAATAGAATGTAGAGCTGCGCGGACAAGATATTATCGTTCTTTTAAGCAAGAAAAATCTATAAATTCCGGTTAAAACCCCCTCCAACTCGAAACGCTGCACCGGAAGTCTGAAGATACCAGCTAACAGTGAGAAACCTATCGAAGGAAAGACAAGACCTCAACCAATTCATACCTAAGTACCAATCATGCTCGGCCGTCTCCTTCTCACGATCGACGCCGTCGGGCTCCTCATCGGGGCGCCCATCGCGGACTACGGCCCGACGCACATGTTCAACCCGCGGTGGCCGCCGCACGCCAAGTAAGTTCCTACCGACACGCACGAGACCCCTTCCGTCCGTCTTAGTTGGACAAAGTTCGCAAAAAGATGGAACGTAAACCCGCTCACGTGCGCCGCCCGCCCTAAGGTTCCACAACGGCCAGACCATCAACCTGTCCATACTCCTCGGCCTCGCCACGCTGTACTACGCGTGGCGGGGAGCCGCGACGCCACTGCTACGGCGCGAGTTCATGAAGGTCGCCGCCTTCGTCGGCTCCATCTACTGGCTCGCGGGGCTCGCGGCCATCCTCTATCCGGGAACGATGGGGCTCGACCCGGAGTTCGGCGGGCCCGCGTTCCCCCAGGCGGGGCTGTTCGCCGGGCTCGCGATCTGCGGCCTGGTCGGGAGCTACCTCGAAGCTTGATCTCGGGGGGTGTGTTTGTGAAAGTCTCGAGTGTCCTGGGTGGATTGCTGAGCGTTCGAGTTCTGCTGGTCTCTCTCGTCGCTGTCGCGGATCGCTACGGTATGGGCGCTCGCGGTAGTTCGAACTTTGTATTGGTTGGGATGGGGCTTTCTATTAGTCCTGCTTCCCCTTGGACCGCAAACTGGTAACTGGGAAGGCTAGCTGTATGTACAATAGAGGAGTGCCCTTGCCTCTTTATCAGATGTCTGCCAGCAAACAGCTCGAAATCGAAGAGCAGCTTAGACATATCGAAAGGGAAGCTCTGTGAATTAGAGGCAAGGGATACGCTGGTGACGTGGTGGAGTTGGCTAATACCGTTAGGGCTACATGGGGCGGCTATCCATTGTCTTAACCATACAATGAATCTTCAAGCCGCCATATGACAAGAAACTGGAGGGCGTCCAAGGCATCAAGCGGAATGTCGGCCAATGCACCACCTCAGTGACGATTGAACCTGTTAGACTTTCTAGCATGGCTTTGAAATGCACCGAGGAGATTTCTTGCTTATTCATACTAATCTCAATTCTCAAATGGCATTCAAAGACGCCAACGAAGAGCCTTGACTTGTTAGCAGATGTACTCGAGCTCTTGTTTTCCTATCGGATTCCCAACAGTCTTAGGTATATCACCATCTTCGAAACGAGACTTGGTTCATGAAAACGAGATAAAATAGGAATATGCGAGTACAGCCGGCTTCTGTAAGAGAACACAGCTCAGCTACTTCGTAGTCCCTCTCGCAATTCCCATGTTTTCCATGCGTTACTAGATGCTGTGGAAAGGAAGTGGATGCACATGTATGTAGTTGGTAAGGTTGCAACATAGAAAGATACCATTCCCTCCATTCGCGTTTCGGAACCATATCATGTACTTAAATCAGCCATACCAGAAAAGGTTATTCAGGAGGGATTACTTACCTGACACGATTTCAGGATGTTTGAATGGATGATGACTCGCCCATCGTCTTATTAAAAAAAATAAACGATGGGTTGGTTACCAGTCAGGGGGGACCGGCAGGTAACTGGGGAGGAGGTGGGGTTGGAGGGGCTCAAGAGCTACCTTACCCCCTTATTAGTTAGCGCGATGTCGGCTTAGCACACCTTCTCAACTCTGGAAACGCGCACTGGAACTGGCTGGAGCTGTACCCGGCCGGCCGAGGTGGCGGCACCTGCAAGATCGAACGACTTCCCCCGATTGAATCTTACGAGACAGCCTCCAGGTTGCCGTCCTCCGTTCTATTTCGCTCGTACGAGCTTCGGTCAATCACACATGCGCTGAAGGGGACAAGGGAGGAAAAGGCCATGTCTAGAAGGCCGCTAACCCAATTGCTCTGGCTGCGGCCACGGGCTCGATATAATCCCCGCCCATTCCGACGATCCGTCACATCCGGCACGAGATCCTCCAGCACCAGCACGAGCACCAGCACCAGTTCCAGTTCCAGTTCCAGTTCCAGTAGGGCCAATTTCTTCACGATAGTTGCCGCTGGGATAATATCGACGACTGCCGCAGTCTTCACGATGGTGAGTTCTCGGGCAGCCCACAATGTACCCTGTGAAGTTTTGCATATTGGGGGTTTAGTCGTGGCTGACCTGTCGTGATCCCTTCCCACCCCCGCCCAGGCCGCCCAAGACAATGTCAAACTTGAGCCGCGGTCGCTCGCTGAGTTCGACGAGCGGACGAAGCGCGAACAAGGCATTGACGACCAGTCCCCCATGCGGCTGCGCATGGAGAAGTTCATACGGGAGCAGCAGGAGGCTATCGTGTTCGCGCTAGAGCAGGTCGACGGCAAGCGGTTCCAGCAGGACACCTGGACGCGGCCCAACGGCGGCGGCGGGCTGTCGTGCGTGCTGCAGGAGGGCAACGTGTTCGAGAAGGCCGGCGTCAACATCAGCGTCGTCTACGGCACGCTGCCGAAGCCCGCCATCGAGAAGATGCGCGCCGACCACAAGACCATCGCCGCCGAGGACTCGCTCGACTTCTACGCCCTCGGCCTGAGCCTCGTCCTGCACCCCCACAACCCCATGGCCCCCACCGTCCACCTAAACTACCGCTACTTCGAGACCATGCGGCCCGACGGCACCTCGCAGGCCTGGTGGTTCGGCGGCGGCAGCGACCTGACCCCGAGCTACCTGTTCGACGAGGACGCCGTGCACTTCCACAGGACCCTCAAGGAGGCCTGCGACAAGCATGACAAGAGCTACTACCCGCGCTTCAAGAAGTGGTGTGACGAGTACTTCAACAACAAGCACCGGGGCGAGGCACGGGGCCTCGGCGGCATCTTCTTCGACGACCTCGACGCGAGCGAGTCCGACGCCGAGAACAGCTTCGCCTTCGTCCAGGACTGCCTCAAGAGCTTCCTGCCGTCCTACCTGCCCATCATCGAGAAGAGGAAGGACATGCCTTTCACCGAGAAGGAGAAGGAGTGGCAGCAGGTGCGGAGGGGCAGGTACGTCGAGTTCAACCTCGTGCATGACCGGGGCACCGCGTTCGGCCTCAACGTCCCCGGCTCGAGGGTCGAGAGCATCCTGATGAGCCTGCCCCTGACGGCCTCGTGGCGGTACATGTACGAGCCGGAACCGAAGAGTCGCGAGCAGAGGCTCCTAGAGGTGCTACGTAATCCCAAAGAGTGGGTATGAGGGCGGTCTGAGGCCCGTATAGTCGCATGTGTATCGTATTGGAATAGGCGTCCGGGCAAAAGCATCTGGATAGAGATATTATCACCGTTTGTACATAAAGCATTTGTCACATAGATGAAAATCAAATCATTGGGATATAGACTCCTACCGGCGCACCTGGGTTCCGCATTTCTCCCTGTGGCGTGAATTTCCTCGCCCTAACATTGTAACCAGGATTGGTGGCTTTCTACGATCATTCCATCTCACCTGCTACCGACCCATTACGGCGGGGAATATCGATTATATCTAGTAGGCAGTACCTTGTATTCTTAACATTTACAACCTACTAGGTAACATCTAACATCTTCGCACCTACCAAAGCTTCCGAGGCTCAGAGCAAAGACATAGGGAGAAAAGGAAAAAAAGAGAGGAGAGACGAAGAGGGCAAGAAGGAACCACCAACAAAAAAAACATTAAAACGAAAAAGTAAAAGCTCCACACATATATAATTCGCAGACATTCCCCCGAATGGAATAGCTAGACTAGGCCAGGGGTATTTAGCTAAAGAGACTAGCCCGGCTGTCCCGGATCAGCTCAGACCCAGCTGTTCGGCTACCGCCGAGACTTGGACCCTGGTTCTTAGGGCAGAACACCAGTTCCCGCATAAAACTTTTCACCCACGAACCGTTGGCTGCCGAGAATGGGTCTTATCATATAATCCACTGTTACCTCGTCGTCGATCACCAGGGGCTTGTGGTTTAGTGGTATAATACTCCCTTAGCACGTTCTCACGATCCAGAAGATCCAAGGAAAACTTGGGAGTGGTCCGGGGTTCGATTCCCCGCGAGTCCATCAATCGAAGGTTAAAGTCCTTCGTTATACCTTCCCTCTCTTTTTTTTCTCTCTTTATTCTTCTTCCGATCTATGTGTGCTGCTTAATTAAGCTTTTAGCAACCAAGCATTATCAAGTAATAAAGCTTCGCGTCTCTTCTCATTCCATACAAAGCAAGAAGCGGTAGTTGCTGCTGGTGCACAACGGAGACATTGTGGGTGTAGCAACCTGAGTAGACCGATGCATAGTAGCATGGTACTGTATCAGGGTCGTTCGTTTTCACTCTAGAAGAGGGCTGATCACAGATAGCTTTCCCACAGCAGAGGATACGGTAGTGCATGCATATAGTACTTCACCCTATCTCAACAAGTGACCGAGTAGAGTTTACCTCGACAGGTGAACCAACAGCGCCCGTTACCGAATGAGACACATCTCCTTCCCCTCCCCGTATCTCGCTCCCGTCTAGCTGGGGTTCCGCAGGTATCGGGATCGACGCGGGCCGTTGGGAAAGCGGCTTTCTCTTCCGCCTCACATGGACGAAGACTCCCATCAGGCCGAAAAAGATATGCCCGCTGCGACGCCGATGCCAGCACGTGCACCTACGGAGAGTCGACTAGCAGACGGAGTGGATGGTGCAACGGTCGGCCGTGCGCTGGGGTTTATTAGATTACCGCTATTGGTGCGTTACGAGGAGAGGCGATGAAATGACCCGGCTCTCTCTTAGGCTGACGAGTTTGGCATAGCCAGTCTTCGTTCCATGTCTTGACTATTAAGGACCTTCGTACAAGCTTTGCTGAAGGAAATATTTTGCCGCCCGTTGAGATAACAGAGGTTATTCTCAGGGACCTGATTAATGAATGTGATGGGAACCCAATGGGTCTCTCATAACTCCGTTCCGGGGTTCGCTAAGGTGAGACAATCTCCTCCTGTTCATGCCAAGAAGCCTTGATATCTAATACACCTGGGCCGTTTGCGTAGCGAGCCACCCCTTTACCGCCTGTTAAGCAGTCTGTTAAGGTCCGAGGAAGGGCCACCGCGTGATGGCTGCCGGCGCTCGGCGACCGCAGCGGACGCTGTGGGAGCGGTCTCATGGTGCTGTGGACGGCGTTGGACACGGTGATAACCGCGTCTTGCTATCTTAGCCCCTCTCGAATCCTGCTAGATATATAATTAAGAAGCTTATTTTTCTATGCGCCCAGCGATAGACTCGAGCCTCGAGGGCCCGAGGGCGTAAGGCCGTTGTCACGGGCTGTCTCATAGTGTTTAGAAAGCTACGCTCGACCTACATAATGGGTCACATCGAGTTGGCCACTGACTCTAGCGAGAGGCATAGGCTATAATGACCAGCAGTGCTACTATCGTTCTTGGATCAATATTTCAGACCGATGTATCGAGAGGTTGCCTCTGACATGGCGTACCGTTGGTCTCCATGCGGCCAATCGGACCGGAATCTCTTTGCCATGGTTGCAATTTTTAGACATAATAGAAGGATACGTGCGAAGATACGGTACTGTCATAGTCGATAAGATCTTATAAGCTCCCGATTAAGCCCGGCAAGGCTTGCTATTACTGTTTCTTTCCGACTAGAGACGCGAAAGGGGAACGGATTGTCATGCGTGAGAATTCTATTATTGGACGATTATTTTTTATTCGCCCGAACTGCCGCCAATTAGCGATTCGCCTTTCCCACTTCAGCCCTACAGTGGGGACCCGGGAACCGGGATGCACGAGTCGCGGCTGCCGAGGCTCCCACTAAATCACAGAACTCAAAAAATGGTTCTGCTCACTCTATGAAACCCTATAACCGCACGATCACCTCATCAAACAGCGGCCCGGTTAGCTCAAGTAAGAATTTCTCATAATCCTCCATGATAACTTTCCTAACTAGCAAATAGTCGGTAGAGCGTGAGACTCTTAATCTCAAGGTTGCGGGTTCGACCCCCGCATCGGGCTCAATTCCCGATGCACCTCTTCACCGAGGTACTTCGAATCTCCTTTCTCTTTTTACATTTTTCATCTTCTCTTCTTATCTGTTTCCACTTGGCCGGTTTTCCCTTACGGACCTTCTCGAGTATACATACTTCTGTAGTCGTCTTTTGGTGTCTCGTTTCCCCGCCTCCCTCGTCACTCCCCCCTTTTTGTGTCACTTTATGCTTCATTTTGTATGGGACAGGAGGAACTGTTCCGAGCAGAGGTGGGTACGTACTCGCTGCTTTGACCAAGAAAAAAAAAAAAAAAAAAAAAAAAAAAAAAAAAAAAAAAAACC